>JARHVA010000514.1:2092500-2140000 GCA_037957365.1 Torreya grandis | reverse complement strand
ATACGATGAGTCCATGATGTACCAAGAAAGATGTTATATGAAAGGGAAAAGTTGAAGATCATCACCTTCAAATGAATTATGATAATTGGGATGGTAACGAAAAGCCACACACACCCTAAGGGAGGAATTTACCTTGTATCATATCCTTGGCATGTGCTACGTGTAAACTTAGATTGCATTCAAAAACCCAAAATTATTAATGAAATAAATGGAAGTGACACAACTTCCAGAACCCTCATCGATCAAGGCTTTCTTGACCTAGATATCACCAATTTGGATGCTAATAAATAATGGAGGATCATTTACATGAAGTAGAATCTCATCTGGAATCATAGATGTGATAGGAAATCATAAAGAAAGATAAGCATCTATAGTTTCATCAATGTTAATATGCATCTCTTTACATTATTATAAAATACTATCCTCAAATCAAAATAAAGTAGCCTCCCATCTTACTAGAGGAGGGAAAGGGATATTCATCTCAAATAAGATTTGCATGAGGCATTTTCTATGACATGGAGATGTCCTCATGAGTTCAAGAAAAGGTATTTGAGATGGAAGATTAGTAAATTCTGCAATGGGATCCCACTCATCATAACCCATAAGGATATTGTTAGATATAGGTGTGTAATGATTAAGAAAACCTTCAAAAGGTGGATCCAAAGAGCATTAAAATTTATGTTGATAAGAATGAAAAGGTTGAGAAGAAGATTGTAAATCATTTGGTGATGAAGAAGTAGTTGATTTAGATTGATCTTGAAGTTTAGAAGAAGTGTTAGTAGAAATTGGATTGTTATTAGTATCAAAAGATGATGTGAGAGAAGTAGAAATAATATGAGATATTTCATCCAAGGGAGAATCATAAATTAGATCGTCAAAATAAATAAGATCTTCTTACCCCAACTCATTTAAATGAGTTGGAGCAGAATCCTAGATAACATGATATGTCTTATGGGCAGGAGGAGTGTAGATAGGTTGTGAATCAATGAAAGCCACCACTCTTCATATATTGGTCATGATAACCACATTATCTTTAGAATTTGGTTCAACAAGACTTTCTATGTTATTAGTGGAAGAAGTGGGCTTATCTTGGCCTTCTTGGATTGGTTGATGATTAGGTGAGGGGTCTTTATAGATAGCTAAATGATCATTTGATTGATTTAAGGCTTGATTTTTATCATGTGATTTATAGTCTTTAAAATTAATCTCATAGAATTATTGATGCTTATGAATAATGGAATCATGATCAAAATTTTGGCCAAGAAGAAAGTCCATGGCTAAATTGTAGAGCTATCTACAAGTCTCATGAGAGTGACCCCAGCTAGCATGAAACCAACAAAACTTATTAGGATTATACCATGATTTCATAGGTCAAGTAGGGTTAAGATCTTTTGGAAGAGTCTGAGGTAGATGTTTAAGTAATTCAATTGAGGATAAAGGCTTATGGACATTAATGTTGTTTATGGAGAAATGAGGATTAGTGAATTATTAAGGAGTTGGTTCCAAAAAAGGGGTAAGAATGACAGCTTGCACATTATGAATGACATCATATGAATTAGTGACACCATCATAAGTAATATACAAAAGGTTGGGGCCACTCAAATTGAAGCATGAGGAAATCTTGTCTTTTCCCTTGATCATTAGCTTCTTCCAAGGTACAAACTCGATATTATAATTTAGGAAATAAAGAATTTGTAAAGAGATGAAAGAGATTATCATCCATCATGTTATGTTCAGATTTATTTGACAAAGTCTTCCATATTTTAACAAAGGATTGGGAATTTTTTTTTTTTTTTTTTTTTTGTTTTCAATTGATGAAATGGGACAAAGTGTTCTCTATAAGATCACTAGTTTGAAATTTTTGCACTAAAGCATTTACTAAGTCCTCCAAACTAGTGATAGAGTGTGTTCTAAGTTTATTATACCAATCTAAGGCATCACCCATGAGGGTTTCAACTAATATTTTGGTAGTGGAAAAGGTATTTAACTTGACCCAATCCTTGTAAATATTTCTACATGTATTTAGGTGAAGGGTAGGATCAATTGATCCATTGTAAGAACTTGTAGGTGGTATACCTCCAATGTCAATGCTAGTAATTTGGGTGGTAAGAGGTTCATTTTGTAAATGTTTGATGACTTTATTAACTAATGTAGGTTAAGGAATGAGATTACCTTGAGAATCTCAAAGAGGGGGAAGAGGAACACTTTGGTTATGTGTGCCCCAAGTCATTGGTTGAGAATTGGATTGAAGATTAAGAAGGTGGTTTTGCATTTTCATCATTTGATTCATATTATGAGCTTGGAATGTGTTCATTTGATTGAGAGTTTTTAAAAATAGTTGATGAGTTTTATTAGTGTTATTAGAATAAGTAGTATTTGTGTTTGTGTTGGTGTTAGTGGCTTGGGTACACTATTAGTGTTGATATGAGCTTGAGAAGAGCTATGAGAATTTGAGGCACTAGTGGAAAAATTTACTTGTGAAGAAAAAGATAGACTAGTAATGGTTGAGAGGAAGAAGCAATAGAAGCATGAGTTCCTTGGGTATCAAATTATGAACTAGTAGAATGATTAAGTATAGTGGATCTTATGAGAGGCCTACTAGATGTAGAACTTGCCATGTTAGTTGAGATACTAGGCATGGAGGTGAAAGAAGTTAAAGAAGAAGATATCATGGAATAAGAAGGAGTCAAGATTGAAGGAAGAGGTTGAGAAGCAAAGAAATTAATATCCACAAATATAAGTAAGAAAATGCGAATATGAGAATGAGGTTCTTCAACCTGATGGCTAATCATGAGGCTGTAGATGGTGGAAGGATCCTTCCCTCTATGTTGAGGGAATTTTTTGATAAATAAGAGTATTTAAAAATTACACTCTAACTCAAGATGATCCTATAAGAGAAGATGAGGGTTTTACTAAAAAGGGATATGAGGAGGGGTATCATAATTCATCATATGGGTTGCAATATGAACATTTCTAGCAATCATGAAAGCAGCCCTACTTTATTTATGGGAGACCTTATTAGGATTGGTGAATTCCATCATGTCTATTGACTAAACTTTAGAGTTGTCACCAAATAGAAAGTCCATGATGAAAGAAAGAGAAATAAGATGAGAAAGCAAAGAATAAAAAAATTACTGAAACAATACTAGGTTGACCTAGTACAAAATAGGGACTGTAAAACTATATAGGGTCCATAGGGTCGACCCAATTTAGTGAATAGTGACTAGAAAAAAGAGACAAAAATGATGTAAATAGTACTAGGTTGACCAATTTGACCTAGCATAATATACAGGGGATAAAAAAGATACAAGGTCAACCTAGTACAATAGACAAAGAAGAAAAGAAAGATGATAACAAGTTATGAATTGAAGTAAGATAATTACAAGTAATGCAAAAAGGTAGTAAGTACTGAAGGGAAACAAATAGTCAATTGAATTGACACTGACCAATCCAAATAATACACACAAAGCAATATATTTCACTAATGTTGGCTACTACAAGCTTTTACAAATATAAATGATTTAAAGATCAATCAAACAACTTGAATGTAAAGCTAGCTACTTGGTCAACCTAGAATGTTGATTAGATTATTAAGAATGATTTTTAAATGTAAAGGGGGATTGGCTATAAGCAAGTTACTAAATAAAAATATATGGATAGTTATAGGTAAGTTTATAATGAAAGGGATTGTAGTGGTAATGATACAAGATTGGTATTGGGGCCTACCCCCTCACTTCACACACCATAATAATAAGGGTAACAGGTGCTTATCCAAAATATACCATTAACCATGTTTTATACTTGAACAAAGCACCACATCAACTTTCCCCTTGGTGATGAAATCCAAGTAAGTATACTTGGGTAGTTAAATGTTTAAATGCTTACTGATGTTTATGTGGTTTGTCCATGTGTGAAAAAGAATAGAAATAGTGTAACTAAGTGATTAATTGAAAATCCCCTGATTAGACTATGTGAACTATTTTAAGCATGTAAACAACTTAAAAGAAAGATGTGATTAACATATATGGTTAATTTCAACTTTGAAACAAGGTATAGTTGAGAAAATATATGGATAATCATATACAATAGGGTCAATAGGTTTGAATCTATACTATAGAATCAAAGTCTAAAAGTGAAATAGGTCAGTCAGGTTGACCTAGTTATTTTAAAAAACATAGAACACAAAAGTACATCCACATGGTCAACCTAGTTGACTATGCAAGGGAAGTTTTAAAGACTAGAAACTATGAAAGGAAAGTACAAAAAAATAAAGATATAAAGAAATATAAATTAACCTAAATGGTTTAATGATGAAAAGGAGAAGATTGCTAATTTGAGACCTTGGAGAAAATTGGTAAAAACTTGCAAACTGGATTGATCTGGTTGATCAATCTATATAAGAACCTACTAAAAGAGTGATGAAAATGCACTAGATCAACCTAGTTGACCTAGTAGGCTAAACAAGAAGTCTAAAAAATTGTATTAGGTCAAGTTGGTCAATCCAATTATTTGAATAAAATTTTGAATTTTTTGGAAACTTGTACTAGGTCGAGCTGGTCGAGCAAGTTACCTATTCCTACAAAGCTACACATAGATAAATACACTGGGTGAATCTAGCATAGTAAAGATATTATAAAAATAATGATGAATATAAATGAAATAAGTCAAAGAAATATTGTAAGGGTTAGTTTTACATTGGGTTCACTAGAATGTATATAATCTTAAATACATCATGTCCATAAATCAATCCTAGATCAGATGCGATAGAGCACACCTACACTTCCAATTGGGGAGCATATAATTGTTAAAAGGGAGCATGACCAATGTGAGGATCCACTAGACCTTATTATGGGATCGCTTGTCAAAACACACTATGTGAGGTAGGGTTCTAAAGCCTTCAGTCTAACATAATTGCACAACAACCCTAAAAGAGTCCTATGATTTAATATTTCACTAATATAATAATAATAAAAGTAAATCTAATCTAGTGCACACCAGAGCTTGTGGCACAAAGTGGGGGTTAGAAACAAAACAAATAAATAACTAAACTAAACATGTATAAAAAACATATACTCACATCAATGTATATAGAATCCTAATACATGGAAGAGAAGAATAGAAATGCACTATCTACTCTTACAAGGAGGAATAAAGTTAGGAATAATTACCTTTGAAGATGAACCTGATGAGCCTCAATCTCCCCCTTAGCCAAGGTTATTTGTAAGATATTGTCATGGTATGTAAGGATAACTAATATAAATCAGATTTAGCCTACATAACCTATCCAAGAATCCAAAAGAATTATCCACAAGATGAGATCAGAGTTCCAAAGAAAGTATTAAACCCTAAATCTTTATTCCCCAAGTAGAATAGTCAATAGGCATATATTCATTTGAACTTCTTTGATTATTCTTTGCTCTTATGAATGGTGGTAAATGACCTTATATATATAGTAGAAAATTACCCTAATATCATTCGAGAATGTCAACTGTGCTAGGTTGACTAGGTTGACCTAGCATGTTTTTTGAGTCTAACTCACTAGGTTTATGCTAGGTCAGCCAAGAGGCCAACAAACCAAAAGAAAAAAAAGTCCCTAAATTGTGTTAGGTCAACCTGGTTGACCTAACATAATTGATAGGTCAAAAGGTTGTTAAGATAAGAAATGAAGGATAAAACATAACAAGTGATAGGAATAGATAGAACTAAGAAGAATGAGCTTGGGATTAATGGTTTCATGAGGCTAGTGTGTAGATGGAAAGTGGAAAAAGGAAAAACAATCTTACGAAGTACCAATGGTCTACCCACCCCTTCCTAGTGTACCCCTTAAGGTATACACTTAGAGATATTGAGATTCGATGGGTTCTTGCAAGATACAAAGTGTTAATAATCAATAAAAGTTAAAAATATTATGTTTATATAGGTAGGACTTTATATAATATGATAAATGAATCCATACATTGATAACTATGCAACTCAGCCCTTTTCAATGCCAAAAATCAACTTAAGACCTTAATTAGGGTGGTAAATCATAACAATAAAGACAATGCTTAGGAGAGTGAACCATTTCTATCCATACCTATGATTATACCATAATGAGGGCTCATGAAGGCCTTTTAGAATGTTTCAACACTTCTTTAATGACATAAAAACCTATTATAATCCATTTTTAGACACATTCCTCATTGAAACAAATTTAAAAATATCCTAACTCAAACATGAACCTATGTAAGACCTTAGAAAAACATATTACATTGGTAGACATATGTGTAGGCTCTAATAGAGGCAACCTGGAAATCATTGGCTATAGAATGAAGCTTTAACAAGGTTACAATTATTTAACATAAGATTTTTGATACACTCCTTAATGAAGGAACATTCCAACCTCAAATCTCAAATATGCCTAAGGTCTCAATGAAGAAAAAATCTACTTAGGAAAAATGAATAAACTTGGACATACCTAATATTAGGCCACAATAGTCATCATGAAGGTATTATAAAGGTCATGCTCAAATAATTTTTGCAAAGAATACCCCTCACCAAGTGTGCAAGTCTCTAATGGATAAAAGGTGGCTAGATATCCAACATTATTTTTAGTGACCTCCAAGGGTTGTTTTCCAGCATAAACACTTAGACTAGTTACCTTATCAAATCCATTAGGCATGGAGTCAATAAATAACCTAGTCTAGAAGTGACACTCTACTAGGATAACCTTAAAAAGACTAAAAATACCTCAAAAATAAAAAAAACAAATACGTAATAGCAATAACAACATGTGTAAAAAAACTTGGGAAAAAAATAAAAACAACTAGGCTACTCAAACAATGTGAAATCAACACTTAAAATAAGTAAAAATAACTAACCTATTATTTAAATGGTATTAAATGACCTAAAAAATAGTGCTTCATATGAATCCAATTGATTGGGATTGGTAGCTCTTCTCCATTCAATTTGGAGAGCTGAAAATCATTAGATTGTTTTCAACTAACTATGACAAAGGGGGGCCACTCCATATGGCATAAAACTTGGTGTGTTTTCTAATGTTGGCCCTATCCTCATCCCATTTCAACACTAGGTCTCTTTTTTGGAAGACTGTATCATCTATCCTTCTATCAAAAGTCCTATTTAATTAAGCCTGATGAAGCTCCATAGTGTGCATTACCTAATTTCTAACTTCATCTAACTCCATTAGTTGTACTAGCCTCACAATAGTAGCATCATTTCCCATCATTTCCATCTAATGAGTGAGCTCAATGGCTAGTAAATTAAGTGATAATGGTAGCCTTACTTCTCTCCCATAAACCAACATGACAAGGAATTACCAATAACTCTCTTGGGAGTGATTCTATCAACCCCTAAGTTTATTTTTAGTTTAGTGTGCCAAGATATTTTATTCTCCTCCATGGTTTTTTTAATGATCCTTATGATATTTTTGTTTGTTAATTTTTATAAGCCATTACCTTGGGGGTAAAAGTTAGAAGAAGTGCTGAAATTGATACCATGTTTTACATCCCATTCAGTGATCCTAGTGCCAACAAAATCCATGGCATTATTAGATATGATAATAACTATAACACTAAATCAAGGGACAATACCTTCATATAAATCTAACACATATGTCTCATTGGATTCCTTGAGTGCCACTACCTTTGTCTACCTCTTGAAATAATCTATGACAATCAACACCCACTTGTGACCAACACTTGCAGGTGGGTTAATCATATTGATGAAGTCTAAACCCCATTGCATGAAAGGCTGCTCTACCTAGATAGGATGGATAGGGAGGGATGTTAAATTTTACTTTCCTATGAATAAGGCACACTTCTTACATATTCTAATCCATACATTTACATCTCTAAATAAGTTGGGCCAATAATAACCAACCCTCATTATCTTGACAACAGTGGTCTTGGGAGAAAATTGGCCTCCAGATAAGCCACCATGGAAATCTTCTAATATCATGTTAATCTGATTTGACTCATTATATCACAAAAGGACACCATAAGTCATTTTATAAATAATATTCCATCTAAAATGACATGTGGAATAGACTACAATCTAAAGTATCTTCTTTTAGTTTTGTCTAAACCTTGGGGATACTCCCCTATTTGGAGGAATTTGATCATGTCTTCAGTCCAAATTCAAGGAAGTGAAGGTAAAAATAGTTGTTGATCATATTGTAGCACTAAGAAAACCATTTTATCCTTTTTTAGGTCTAATGATAGTTATTCACATAGCCCTTTTCCTCTCACAAGTTTGGTAATTTTGATTTCTACATCATATTCCATGACTTTTATTATCGAACCAACTCCCTTCTCATTCAAATCCCTACTTAGAAGGAAGTGTTTGACACTTGGGTGTGACACCATAAATCGAATCCTATTATTAGAGACCATGTGACTAAAATTAATAAGGCTCCTTTTTTCAAAAAGTGCTTATTTTTCCATAAAAATGTACCTCAGCTCATAATCTTTAAGGGGTTGACTGAAAAATGTAATTCACTGCTTCAATCCTTCTTTATTCTATTATCATTTACAAATGTATATATGATGAAATATTTTTTATAAAATTAGGATTTATGAGAGTGGCAGCTTGATATATGGCTTGCTTAATTTCTTCACAGTTGTTTCTCCCCTCTTTGGACTAGTTAAAAGTCTTTTTTATTAAATATAGCAGTTAGAGGCTTTACTAAAGAAGAAAAGTTAGGAATAAATGTTCTCACAAAATTGATATTACTTAGGAAGATTTTAAGGCCTTTCTTTTGACTTGGAAGTGAGACAACCAAGATTACTTCTACCCTCTCTGGATCAATTTCTAGACCATCCTTGGAAGCCACATGTCCTAATAACTTGCCTTCATGGACAATAAATACACACTTTTTTGGGTTCAAGGACACCCCAAAATATCTACTATATCAAATAATTTCCTTAAGTGATCCAAGTGATCACATGTATTCTTAGAGAAAATAGTTACGTCATCCAAATAAACCAAGATCATGTCATCAATAAGGACTATAAATTCCATATCCATGGCCCTTCATAAGGTTGCACCAGAATTGGTCAACCCAAAAGGATTTTTAATATAAGCATAAATACCCTATTTTTATGGTAAAATATGTCTTACCTAATTTCTAATAATGAAAAAACAACTTATTGAATGCTTAAATATCTAATAATGCAATGCATTACCTAATTTCTAACTTCATCTAACTCCATTAGTTGTACTAGCCTCACAATAGTAGCATCATTTCCCATTATTTCCATCTAATGAGTGAGCTCAAGGGCTAGTAAATTAAGTGATAATGGTAGCATTACTTCTCTCCCATAAACCAACATGACAAGGAATTACCAATAGCTGTCTTAGGAGTGATTCTATCAACCCATAAGTCTATTTTTAGTTTAGTGTGCCAAGCTATTTTATTTTCCTCCATGGTGTTTTTGATGATCCTTATGAGATTTTTGTTTTTTAATTTTTCTAAGCCATTACCTTGGGGGTAAAAGTTAGAAGAAGTTCTGAAATTGATACCATGTTTGGAGGATCTTTTCCATAGTTAGAAGGGGGTAATGACCTTTTATTTATGGTTTATTTAGGTCCCTAAAATACACACATAACTTAATCTCCCCATTCTTCTTCCTAACTAGGACTAGGTTGGCCACCTAGGATGAATGTTTGATAGGGAATATGATATTGGCTTCAATCAACTTATTAAGTTATTTTGTCATAAATGGTTCAAACTTGGAGTTTATAGGCCTATGATTTTGTCTCACCGGTTTAGAATTTGGTTTAAGTTCAATGGTGTGTTAGGCCAAACTTGGGTCATAACCCCTAAGATCTTGGTAACTGCAAGCAAATATGTCATCATATATTTTACAAAGGCCAAAAAAATCATCAATTTTAGATTGGGGGCATATCTTAACAAACTTTAGAAATTTACCATCATATATGGATATTGGTTTGTAGTTCTCATCCTTAATCTTCATGCTCATATTCTCTCTTTTTAGCTGGTCATATGAGTTGAATATGATTTCTAAGGTAACTAACCCTTTATGCAACTTGTTGCTCTTAAATTTTATGATTTGGTCCTCATACTGATCTTGGATTTTTTACTAGTTCTTAGCTAAGAACTCAAATTAATCTTATATAAAGTTTATGATTTGTGCATCATTATCAAATACTTATGAACTAGCATTATTTTTAGGGATTGTATGTATAACAATCAACTTGACAAGCTACTCTGAACTTCTCACAACATCATTAAGAAGGTCATATTGTGACCCCATTGTGACAAGCCTATTTACATCAACAATATACTTCCTTATCATAAATTTTAAGTTGAAGGCATTAAATCCTTTAATGAGGTCACATACCCTATGTTTGTAGGCATTCAATAAGTTGTTTTTGGATGCACTTGGGCTCTAATCTAATTTATAATCAACTCATTATCCCCAAGCACCTAAATTAACTTTATCCCTCTCTTTTAAGCCACTTAGAGGCCCTGAATGAGTGCCTCATACTCTGATGCATTGTTAGCACCACTAAATTGTATCCTATATGAGAAAAAATACTTCTTCCTTTGAGGAGAGATCAAGACAATACTTACACTAGCTTCATTCCTACTCCTAGAAACATTAAAGTACAACTACCACATGCCCTCAAGGTCCTCTTGTCACTCGAAAATATTTATCAAAACAAAATTATCTTCAAATATGTCATAGGTGCCCAATCCAATCTATAAAATATGTTCATATGGATCAAATCATATTGCTTATCAGCCCATTCATAAATTAAATAATCAAGGGCCTCTTCAATAAGAGTCGTGGCTTCATGACTAATAACCTCCTCACCTTGATCAAACATAATGCAATATATAATCATGGGGTTTGGTAAATAGGGCTCAACATGAGCCTTGGATATTTTCTTGACTCTAATGGTCACCCTTATCCCATACTAAGTCCTAAGAAACATATGGGACCAATAAGAAGACAAGTATCCACCTAGTTTAGTAGTGAAGTCACGTGATAGGCATTTAGAAAAATATAGGGGTAGTTAATGACTAAAATATATTAGACAATAAAGGTACTTGGACAAGCACGTAGGGTCATATTTAGGCCTTTTATGATTCCCATAGTCTTAATAGCTATACTATCAAATTGAACCACTTACTTTGACATAGGAACATACCCTAGACTAAAAAAATCATCTATATTCTTATGCATGATAAATATTATTTCCATAGATTCAATCATACAGTTGACAAGGTTTCTACTCATGAAAAGAGAAATATAAAATGGAGAAGGTTTACCAATTTGACCACTATCTCCTTCCTTAGGTTGGCATAGGCTAGTAGGGGAAGATATTGTACTTCCCTTACTTGCTTGACTAAAATGACTTAAGTCTTCCTTCAATAAGTTTCTTTTAGATAGGATGGATAGATCCTCCCACATGGTCATATTTAAACTAGTTTTCTTCATCTTCTCAACAATATTAAAGGGTATTTGAAATTATTTTGTCTATAATTTAAGTATAACTGCACCCTCTTTTTGATATGTGGTAGTTTTGGGCTTTATTTACTTACAAAAAACCTAATTTTATTTCATTTTAGGTTCTCTAACAATTACCCTATACTTACTGGCTTTTTGAGAAGCTTGAGAAGTAGGAAATTGACCACTTAAAGAAGTTGGCCCTTCTTCCATTACTCTTCTTTTGAACCTTGTATTGTGGGATACTAGGATGCCACTTTTGATTGGAGTTTTAGTTTGGTTAATACAATATAATTCACCTTATTTACAATTCACAAGTTTGGGCTAACCTTATGCTTGAGATGGTTCATGCCCTTTTTCAACTTATGGGATTCACTAGACTGACCTTGAGAAGATGATACACTTTGTACCAGCAAGGCGTGATTGAGCACTCCATTTGCACAACTTGTCTAATTATGAGTTTGGTTGCAAGGAAAGCACCATTTGTAATCCTAGACCAATTTTATTTGCATGGGCATAATTACCTAGCAATATTAGTTTTATGGTTGTTTTAAGGACTTGCATGAGTAATTTGGCCCTGTGCTTGAGAATTTAACAACATTGGTGTTGCAACTATTATAAGGCATATCATGAATAATTTGGACTTGTGCTTGAGAATTACCCTAATAGGGATATTTATTAGGTTGTAATGGCTTATTATATGGTTGATAAGGCCTAATATTATATACTTACTACCTCTTCAAGGCAACCAATTAATTGTCAAAGCTATGTAATAGTGATTTCACCTCATGTAGTTCACTAGGAGGATCTATCCCTTGATTACTTGGATGGTTGTTTGTTGTTGGAATGGGTGATAAAGTGGGTTGAATGGGTCGTGTAGTGGGTAAATCTATAAAAATAGGTAATGAGGGCCTTGGGATAATTTTTATAGCTTGTATGAGGTAATTTTCATCCATAATGGTAATATCATAGGCATTAGGAAGATTTGTTGCTATACCCTTACCTATAGTGAACTTAAGGATATGTGTGACTAACTTGTAGATTACACACCTTCATATTAGCTTATTACATTTTTTGATGTTATCAGTATGGTTGGCCTATGGAATAACAATGACTAAGTAGAGTATATATAGGAGGTAGTGGTTAGCCTTTTATCATCATATTATAAATTCTGTTCTTATTGAATTATTGTGGAGGTTTCCCCCTCAAAGTGGCCCATTCATAATATTCAATTATTCTACTCTTTCACCAATTATTATATTTGGATCTACTTATTTTGATCTTAATTTTGACATATATAATTTTATTATTATGAATAATCTAAGTAATTTCCTTACAAATGGTATCAGAGATTTGATTTGGGTAAGTTTATGTGGCACATTTTGTTTTTGGATATAGCATGTTGAGCACTTAAAGGCTAAAAAAGCATAACTTGTGATCTAGGAAGAATTGATTTTTTTCATCATCTTAATATTATTTGTGAGGTTTTTAAACAAAAAAAGAAAAAAGGTCTAAAATTTTTTACCTTGTGAAAATTAGTCGTCATTAGACTCATCTTTGTGAGACAATCACAATGTTATATTCTATTGGTACACTTTTTCAGGTTGAAAATTTTCACCCTTATGCACAATAGTACTAGTTGGATTCATCTCGATGAGATGATCACAATGGTGTATTCCACTAGTACATTTTTTTGGGACTAAAACCCTCCCAAGGTTTGTGCATGACTGGTCTAAACACTCGTAGATGCAATAAAGGGAAAAAATATCCAAAAACTCCTCACAAGGATGGCATGGAATTTAAAACTTTTGATTAAGCTATTTTAGAGGTAGTTCGACAACTTAAGTTAGAGTTGAAGGTCATGGTGAAAAAAATGATTTTTATATGGTTTAAGGGGACATTATAGGTTTGAGATGGGATATGGATAGTGTGAAGGATAAATTACAAAAAATATTTGGTCAATTGGCTAACTTGTCAGCTCAACCACTATAAAATAATCCTCCACCACTTTAGTTTGGTTCTCCTCCTCCAAACAATACCAACACCAATTATGGCCCTAAATCAATGTTGCCAAAATTAAACTTGCATAAGTTTGATGGTAATGATCCACTCACTTGGATCACTCAAATTGAAAATTTATTTGATCTACATTAGACTCCATGTTCATAAAAAGTGGTTATGACCTCTCTATATCTGGAACCTGAGCCATTCATTTGGTATCATGGTTGTGTGCTCAAAATAAAAAGAAAGGTGTCCCAATTTCATGGTTGGTATTTCTTCAGGATTTGAAGCTCTGCTATCACAACAATGTCTCTAAAAACTACTTCATCAACTAGCCAAGCTATACCAGACCCAAACTATCAAGGACTACATTCATCAATTTCAAGATCTCTCCTTATGTGTGGTATACATCACTAAGGAAAGTCTAACAGACCTATTTTTGCATGGCCTCAAAGATAACATCCAATTGGAGGTTGTCATGTTTCATCTTAGTAATATATTTGAGGCTATACCAAGTAAACACATGGCTGGGGAAAAAGAGCTTATTATACGAAGACCTTTCACCAATGTTCATGAACACACCTTCCCTACACCATTATTTCATTAGCCTACCATATTAACACCTCATCAAGTGGAATAAAAGTATGTAAAAGTTTGTGTTTTGGATGTGATAGAAAATAGAGCAAAGGGCATCAATGTGCTGAAAATAAGTTTTTTTACATTGAAAGTGCTAATTAAGGAGTCTTTAGTGGAAGGGTTATAAGAACTTGAGGATGAATCTAAATATTCTTAACCTACTATTTCCTATCATGCACTTTTAGGCATTAATAATCCTCAAAATATCAAGGTGGTGGGGTTCCTAAAGAAACAAAAAGTGACTCTATTAACTAACTTTAGGAGTACACATAACTTTATCAATAGTAAGTTGGCTGCTTGTTTGAATTGTTTTATTTACCCACCTCCAAAATTTTAGGTCATGACTGCAGATGGTGGTACAATCAACTATTCTATAAAATTACATGGTATTAAGCTTACTATGTAGACTATTTGTTAGATTCCCTTATGTTTTCTATTCCCATAAGAGGAACTGACATTGATTTGGGAGTGCAGTGACTCACCACTTTGGGAACTATTGAGATGAATTTCTAGGAATTATTCATGAGGTTCTATTTAAAAGGAAGGAATTTTGAAGTACATGGAATATGAGCTAAATATTCACAACTAATTAGTTTCCACTAGATGATGAAGATTCTTATAAAAGCCACACAAATTTTTGTGGCATGATTATTTTTCATGGAGGTTCAACCAACTAAGGAGTCTACACATCTTGATATTCAAATTTTTTTGGATGACCATAATATTATTTTTTGTGACATGCCAATAGGACTTCCTTTAGATCATGCACATGATCATGCCTTCAGACTCATTCTAGGGAGTACACCACCCAATATAAGACCCTACAAGTATCCCTATGCTCAAAAGAGTGAAATTAAAAATATGGTGCAAAATATGTTGGAGGTAGGAATCATTTGACATAGTCAAAGTGAATATTCCTCCTCAATGATCATGGTGTAAAATAAGGATGACAATTAGAGGATGTGCCTAGATTACATGAAACTCAACAAATACACCATCGAAGATAAGTTTCATATTTTGGTAATTGATGATTTGATAGATTAATTACATGGTGCTATTTATTTTACCAAGTTAGATATTCACTCTAGATATCATTAGATTTGCATCTGTAATGAGGACATACCTAAAACAACTTTTAGAACTCATGAAGTCAATTATGAATTTGAGGTCATGTCTTTTGGCCTCATAAATGCACCATCTACATTTCAAAGTTTGATGAATATTATTTTTAGGTCATTTTTGAGAAAGTTTTTATAAGTGTTTTATGATGATATCATCATCTACAATAAAAATTGGAAAGAACATTTGAAGCATGTGAAATAAGTGATTTCAATTCTAAAACAACATAAACTTTATGCCAAACATTACAAATGTGCTTTTGGTTTCCAAGATGTGGAGTACTTGATTCATATTATTTCACATGGAGTGAAATTTGAGGCCTAAGAAAATCCAAGTGATGATGGAGTTGCAGGTTCCTACGACCCTCAAGAACCTCCATGTATTTTTGGGGCTAACTAGTTACTATCATAGGTTTGTCAAAACTTATGGTAGCATTGCATCCCCAATCAGCTCTTTATTGAATAAAGACTCCTTTTAGTAGACTGATTTAGCTACCAAGGCATTTTAATAGTTGAAAATGGTTATGTGCACAACTCTAATTTTGGTTATTCCTAATTTTTCAAAAAAAATTGTTGTGGAGTATGACACATCAGGATATGGCATGGGGGATATACTCATGCAAGAAGGCATACTACTAGAATTTGAAACTCACCAATTGAAGGGTAAAATAGGCTCAAACAAATATATGAGAAATAGATTATGGCTATTTTGCATGTAGTGAAGTAATGGCAATTTTATTTGATGGGTCATCACTTTCAGGTAAAGATTAATCATGATAGCCTCAAATATATATTAGAACAAATCTTTTCATATAAATAAAAAAATGGGTGACTAAAATGTTAGGCTATGATTTTAAGATAGTGTATAAGAAAATAAAAGAGAATGTGATGGAATATGTCCTATCTCAGTGGGATGAATCAGTTGAGGCATTGTTATGCATTATGACTATGTGGTAGGTAGATTGGCTAGAGGAAGCAAGATCAAAATGGGAGAATGATAGTAATACTAAGGATTTGATTCAAAATATTTAGCATGGTTTAAAGAATTTGAAAATTTTACATGGAAGGGGAACACATTATGGTATAAATATAGATTATACCTTTGTAAGCATTCTATCCTCAAACATAAAATTATTTAGAAACTTCATGCCTCTCCTCTTGGAGGTCACTTAGGATTTTTGAAAACATATCACAAAATCACGCAAGATTTATTTTAGGAAGGACTGAAAGGGGATCCATTAAGATCCAAGGTCTTTTTTAGCCTTTATCCATCCCTAGCCAATGTTGGGAATAGGTTTTCATGGATTTCATTACGAGGCTACCATGGTCTGAGGGTAAAAATGTTATCATGGTAGTTGTGGATTGACACCAAGTATGCTCATTTTTTCTCTTTATCATAACCATTTTTTATCAGTACAATAGCTTCTACTTTTCTCAATAAAGTTTAGAAATTGCATGGCACTCCAAAGGTCATTGTAAGAGATTAAGATCCCATATTTATTAGTAATTTTTGAATTGAATTATTTGCATGTTTGGGTACAAATTTGGCTCATATCTCATACTATCATCCTCAATCTAATGGAAAAATAGAGGTAGTTAATAAATGTCTTAAAGGGTATCTTCATTATTTTATTTCTGACAAATAGGACAAATGGATTCATTGGTTGTCACTTGTTGAATGGTGGTATAACACTTCTTCCAATATGTCTCCCTTTGTGTCATTATATGGGTATCACCCCCATCTATCACTTAAATTTTTATAGTGCATACTATGGTTCTAGCTATTAAGGGACACATTCACCATCAATAGGTGTTAGTCAGTTTGCAAATGAATTTAACAATGACACAAAATCAAATGAAGCAACAAGTAGATCAACACTGTAGTGAGTGATATTTTGACATAGGTGATTGGGTATTTGTGCATTTATATCCATATAAGTAATTATATCTAAAATAATAGAAAAATGATAACAATCTATCACCTAAGTATTATATCCCTTACCATATCTTATAAAAAATGGTAGTGTGGTTACCTCTAGCCACTTGCATACATCCAATATTCCATGTATCTTGCTTGAAGAAAGTAATTAGACACAAAGTTTTAACTTAGATTGAGTTACTTAAATTAGATGAAGAACTCCAAGTAATTTTATATCCTAAGGAGATCCTTCACATGTGTACTAAGCAACTATGGAACATATCCATTAAGTAATATTTGATCAAATGGAAGAACTTGCATTCTGAAGATGTAACATGGGAGGATGAAGCATTCCTACAAAAACATCTTAGTTTGATTAAAAATTTAGGACAAAATTATTTTGAAGGGGAGGGGCATGTTATGCGATTAACTTATAGTATGTCTAGGATATGTGTATTTGACTTGTGGTTTACACACCTTCATATTAGCTTATTGTATTTCTCAATGTTCCTAATATGGTCATCCTATGGAATAACCATGGATAAGTAGAATATATATAGGAGGTAGTGGTTAGTATTTTATCATCATATTGTGAATTATTTTCTTATTTCATTATTGTGGAGGTTGCCCATCAAAGTGGCTCAGTCATAATTTTCAAGTTTTCTTCTCAATCACCAATTATTGTTTATGGATCTATTTATTCTACTCTTAATTTTTCCATATATAATTCTATTATCCTGAATCATTTAAGTAATTTCCTTACAATTATAGCCCCCATAGATTGAATCATCATTGTTATATCACTATTTAATGATCCTAAATAATATAATAAAGTAGTGTTAGGGTAGGATTAACCAACAATGAGATTCTATCCCAAGTCTTTTGGAATTTGAAATTGATGTCCACCATATACTCATGTGGAGCTCTCTTGATGATGGATAGTTTGTCTATGAGTGAAAGGTGGTCAATCTTGTCCTTGAACTGTTGGCACAATATTTCTCCTAACTCATCCCAATTATGGATAGAACCTAGTTTTATACCTCTATACCATTGGAGAGCTCTCTTTTCAAGGATGTAGCTAAAATTGTCACATCTACATTGTCCTAGGTGACATGGTGACCTATGATAGGAGTGAATATTTAGATAAGGTTAACTCCTTTTCAAATTATAGTGAAAATAATTTAGGATTAGGTTATATTCCTAAAAACTACACTAACAAAGCCTACCTAATCTACACTAATACTCTTGTTCATGAAGAGAGAGAGAGAGAATGAAGCTAAAACTTGAAAATGAGGTGATATGCCAAAATTTGAGGGTCTCCTCTTCCTACTTAGAACAACACAATAGGATTGATAAAGACAAAATTTCACTCTAAACAATATCTAAATGAGGCTTATCGAGCATAATTATTTCATATGAAGGTGGCGGTCTATAGCAAGAATAGAAGGGATAGCCAAAAGGTCTTTCACAAGACACAATTGGTGAACTTCCACAGATAATCACTTGTATAACTAGTTATAATATAGCATATGACCTAAAAAATACAAACCTACTTGTACCAAGGTGAAGGGAGATGGACATACACAAATGAGAACACTCTCTACCACATGCATATATCAATAAAACATAATAATCACACAATATACAATCTTATATAAGGTTAAAACTAGTTTTTTATTAATCTAAAGGCCTTAATCCAACATTACAAGTCTCTACAGAAGCAAAGTTTTGCTATACCCAGTAGAGGGATTCCAAAATAGGGCATTTCAACCATATTTATAAGAAATGAGAGTCAATATAAGAGAGAAAAACACTACTAAACTACATAAATTTAGTTGTTACATCATAAGTTAGATCATGTAATAGAGGAAACAAGTGGAAATTAAGAGCATTAATCTCTCCTTAATGTCTTCATACCTACCACCATGATGGTCTGAAGTTGGCATAGTAGTGGAGGAAAAGGCCTTTCTTGGTAATATTTTTGTCATTAGGAACATTTATGGATGGTGAATGTGTTCATTCAAGGATGTTATCCTTGAGAAAATCCTGCATTATTTCCTTAAGTCGCCCCTTTCTACACACATGCATGCCAAAATTGATTGAAAGGTTGACTTAGAAGTAGACCTCCTAATCTATTTGGATCCATGACGGTTGACTTGCCTTAATTAACACCTCATGAAGGGAGTTACATATTTTTAAGATTAGTTTCAAATACCTCATGTTCTCACCATGCTCTTAATAACCATTGATCTCCACTCTTAGTACTGTTTGATACATTGAAGAAGCATGGAATTGAAGTCTTCACCTTTGATTATTGACATTTATCCTCATAAGAGCTATTGAAGGGGATAAAAGACATGTATATCCATGATTTAAAGATCACATTTTTCATTCTTATCTTATTTATAAACCTACAACAAGTGTATTAGAGTCCTTATTCTCATGTATCCTTATCACGTAGGCTTCCTTAATGCAAATTACATGATTTTATGTAGAAACTTGATCTCAAATATCACAATGGCCTTGACTTATGTGAAACATGCTAAATATATTATGAAAAATAAGTTTTAGGTCTCCCACCTTGAGACCATGATGGTGGCTATCCTTGGATACCATGAAATTTCTTCTCTATTCCTTGGAAGGTCCTTAACACTTCTTATTTCATTATAGGTTTATTGAGATAGGATCTCCTTATCATATCATTTTATCTTTAAGAAACAATATTTTGTGAACTTGAAATAATAGAAACCTTTTTTGGCATAATACCATCCTTAATATCTTAAAGATTATTCTAAGGGTTGCTTGCAACTTGCCATAGAGTAGTAACCATATTGAAGAATCTCTTTGGTCATGCACATGATTTAATTATCACAATCATGCTTGGAATCCTTGTCTCTATACCTAAAAAATTCATCATCACTATGAATTCTCTCTTTGTTTAGTCATTAAAGCCACTATAATCCTCATATTATAGGTTTGTAGGTGTTTTTATCTTGTGTAAGACTTTGAAGAGACCTACTTCCTCACCATCCTACAATTTTCAATCATGTACAATAACATTTAGGCTTGACAAGTTTTTGAGAAAGTTAAGGAGGCCTATAGGCCTATAAGTTCATTACAAGAGAATTGAAGCCTAAAAATTGATTAAAGGTATTTATTAGCCTACATGTAGACTCTTAAAACCTTGATAACTCTTGGAGACAAGTTGAAGGGTTCAAGAAGACTTCATTTTAATCTTTGAGACATTAGATGAGCCTATAAACCTGAGGTGTTTGATTCAAAGAATCACTTATAACCTCCTTGAGATGTTTGATATCTTATTATGACATGGTTTTAGGTTAGTTTGAGAGGCTTGTAGAGTTTCATGAATACTTTTGACTGTATGATTTACTACTAAGTCGCTTAAAACCTGCTTGCAACTTCATGTTTCAAAGCATTTAGCCATCTAGTTCTAAATTTATTAACACATCAAGACTCCCTCAACCCTTATTGTAGAATAAAAATCCATTATAATGAGACCTAACTCTTGGGTCTAATAGGAATTACACATGAATGTGGTATTCTTAAGACAATATAGATCCATATGAGGACCTTTGACAAGTTTGATATCTCTTAATCTCATTTACAGACCTGTACGTAGGCTGCTTAAAGATTGATAACCATGTTGGCATTGGAAATAATAAGAACACTATCATAGATTAAAATAGATGGATTTTAACCTATTGAAGACCTATAACTCATTGGAATCCTTCTAAAATTAGGTCATCTAGTGATCATTCTCAAACTTTATCTACAATCTTCATCACTAAATATTTCATCCCTTCTTTGTCATTTATAAGGTATAAAAGATAATCCTGTAAGTGAGATTTATAGGCTTGAAACTTTTTGATAATTATTAAATGGATTTTTTGAATCCATTTAAGTCCTAAATGTTCATGATTTATGCTTGAATGTTTGAAAGCATGCATTCTACTTGAGACCTCAATGGTTTTGCATAGGCTTAGCATTATGGCTTTAGATGGTAATTTAAGACATATACAAGCCTTAAATTTGGAAAGAGGTATCTTATAAATATGTTGATATCTCCTTAAATCCTATAGGTTTATAAAGGGTCTTTGTTCAAAGTTTTAGCTTCATACAATATTGACAACTACTCTTGATTACTTAAATAACCTTGCTTACCTTAAAAATGCTTTGGGTAGAGAATCTACCACTCTCACTATTTCCTTATTAATAAACTTGTAACCTCAACTTGAAATCAATATTTTGGGATTCCTAAAGTCCTATAGGCCTTTATATGCATGTTTTTTGAGAAATTGAAGTTAGATACTTAGTTTGCATACTTAGTATTTGTATATATAACCCTTGAGGAGACTATATTAAAAGTATGTGGAGGTGATTCATAGACTTATTTCACATAATTTAAAGTTTTGTATCAACCATTAGTTCCTACAAATCTTTCTCTCATGGTTGGAACCTACAAGAGTTGTTTTCAAGCTTGAAACCTTCTTGGTCATAACTGCTAATGGCTCCCATGGACCTGCAACTTACTTGGAGAGTATTGGATACAATGGGAGAGTTATTTGGATATATTTTGGTCCCTTAATTACAATATAAAAACATATAAAAATGTCAGAACTCCATTATTTAGCTGTAAACATGTGGAAGTCATTTCCAAGCTTGAACCTCATTGAAGCCCTGATCATGGTCTTCTTGGGCTTGAAACTTGCACCCTCTATCTAGGTGATCCTTAAAGGATATTGACACCATATCTATATATTTATATAACCATGAATTACACTTAACCATGCTCTAAACTTCAAAAATTGGATTCATGGGCTCTATGGTTTAACATGGTTTGAGAGTCTTCTACGATCTCTTTGACCAACTGACATGATTTGAGGTTTCTCAATCTGGTTTAATGACTTGATATGGTATCTAATATAAATAATAACCTTATCCATCATCAATTATTTTACATTCACTTGGAGGAATGTGGTAAAACTCTTAACCATGCCTTCTTCGAGCTACTTACAAGTAGTTTTAGGCTTGTTAGTGATTATTTATATCCCTATTTCCTTCTTACTACTTAAAAACACCTAGAAATAATTATTCAAGACCTACTCTATTCTCTATAATGGACATACACATCCATTTAATAAGTGATAAAATATGGCACATCCTTGAAAACTACTTATAGGTGCATGTAAGTGAGGTTTTGGATTAGTTTTACCTTACTAAGAGGTTTTTGAGCATGGTTTTCTTCTTTGAAGGAATATGATGGTCTAATATTTATTTGAGGAACCCAATTTGACCTTAATTTGTGGTTTAAGACCACTATGAAGCTATAA
This sequence comes from Torreya grandis, assembly GCA_037957365.1. Taxonomy (NCBI): domain Eukaryota; kingdom Viridiplantae; phylum Streptophyta; class Pinopsida; order Cupressales; family Taxaceae; genus Torreya; species Torreya grandis. The sequence goes on along the minus strand of JARHVA010000514.1, from coordinate 2,117,499 downwards.
AACATTTGAGAAGACCTCATAAAGCCCTATAATTTTATGAAAACCTTAATGTTTGGAAGCTTTCATACCTTGCTTTGCATGTTAAGGCATCAAGGAGGGTTTTATACACCATAGAGGTGTTTAAATAAAGTGTTGTATCTTGTACCCATGCATAAATATCATCTATAAACCTTGAACTTGTGCCTTCAAGGCAAAAACCTACCATTTTCTAGACCTATAACGTTATGAAAGCTTTGTTTATGGATTGTATTCATGTGATTCCACCTAAAACCTATCATTTCCTCCATGAAATAATATTATCTTAATTGGATAACCAACATATTATATTGGGACCATAACCCCTCCAAGACCATGGTGTTGTCCTTGGAACTCTAAACAAACCTATAAAAGATGATAAAAACTTCATGCTTGAAGCTATAGGCCTTGAAAACATCACAAAGACTTAAATTTAGTGGTTTAAATTTGTGATTATCTTTAATAGACCTAAAAAACACTCCTAAAATAATTAATATGTCATGATCATGCTTGAAATGGATAATAATTTAGCTGAGATCAGATGTACTCTTCCACGTTGAGAGAGTTGAATGTATCCAAGAGGAAAGAAAAGAGGGAAACCATTAAGTTCAACACATTTTAACCATTTGTATAATATATAGGATTCATAAAGATTATTCAAATATTATAATTACTTTTTGAGATATTATAAAACATTTAGTTCCCTCTATAATGCCTTCAATGGATGAAATAAGATTGCTGACCCTTTATGGATTTGTAAACACCTTCTAGGACTTTTTGAAGTGTTCATTATTTTATTATGACTCTTAAGACTCTTTTTGATCTTATTTTTCATTGTAAAGAGCCTAAGTAAATGTATACATTATAATATTATTCTAACAAATTCATTAGGCTCTTTTGGATGCATTCACCCTCAAGACATGGATAATGAAGACACTAGTCATATAATGAACCTCAAAAAGATTGGTATGTCTATATATAAGATTCTAAATGCATCCATACATTGAAAACTATGTAATTGGGCCCTTTAAAATTCCAAACATCAACTTAAGACCTTATTCAAGGTCCTATATCACAAAAATGAAGAAAATGCTTAGGAAAGTGGACCATTTCTAAGCATAACTGTGATTAGACCTTAATGAGGGCTCATGAAGACCTTTTAGAATGTTTCAAAAATTATTTCATGAATTAAAAAATTGTTATAAGCCATTTTTATAAAAATTACTCATTGAAACATCTTTAAAAATACCCTAACTCAAACATGGACCTATGAAAGACCTTTGACAAACCTTTTAAATTGGTAGGCATCCATATAGGATCTAATAGAGGAAACATGGAAATAATTGTTAGGGAATGGAGCTTTGACAAGGTTACAATTATTTCACATAATAATTTTGATAAACTCCTTGATGAAGGACCATGCCAACCTAAGATCTCAAATATACCTAAGGTCTTAATGAAGAATAGTCTACTAGGGAAACATGAACAATCTTAGACATCCCTAATTCTAGGCCATAATAGTCATTGTGAAGGTGTTGTGGAGCTCATACTTAATTATTATTTTTAAATAATACCCATCTCTAAGTGTGCAAGTGTCAAAGAGACGAAGGGTGCATAGAATAGCCAACATTATCCACATGGATATTAATAGCATTTGGATTTTATATGGAAGTATAGTGAAGGTGAGAATATGGATGCTTCAGAGGCTTAGTCAAAGACATCATATCATTGTGGGTTTGCACTTCAATTTTGTAAAAAATGTACTACATGGTAACAATTAGAAATATGAAAACCTGGTAAGTCATGTTAATCAACTGATTTTTATAGATAGGAACATATAAAATTTGTCTAAAGAACTAAGTTGAGATAGTCAACTTAGTTATACATGTGGAAAATATATATAATTTTTTGAAAGCATACTAATTTGAGTTGGTCAAATTTATTTAAGAGGTGGGAAAATATAGAGTTTTTTTATAAAAATCTATTAAGTTAAGATGGTCAACTTAGTTTGACAAATAGGAAAAATAGAGTTTGTTAAAAAACTACTTAGTCGACTGGTTGACCTATTTTTATAAGCTAAAAAACATAAAATTTTATGGAGACCTACTAAGTTGAGATAGTTAACTTAGTTCGATAGGTAATTAAAGACATAATTTATCATAAAAATACTAAGTCAAGTTGATCAACTTAGTTTGATAAGATGAAAAACACATAATTTTTTGAAGACCTACTGTGTTGAGTTGGTGAACATAGTTTAACACGTAGGGAAAGACATAATTTTACTATGTTATGATGGTCAACTTAGTTTGATAAGCAATGAAATACATAGTTTAACAAATATTTGAACTATGTAATTTTTAAGGTAGTAATAAAGCACAAAAATATTAAACTATCTACCACATAGCACATAATTGTAGTAACATAGGTTAATATTATCTATAATACAATAAATAATAACAAACACCAAGTGGAAAATGTAATTCTATAACTATTGATGCTAACTAATTATTTGAAAATAATATTAGGAAGTGGTACTAAAGGGTTTTAATTGATTTTTAGGTTTCCAAAGATACTTGCTTATCCATTGGATAGTGTTGACCCAAGGTTTCAAAGTGATAACTATGGAGGAAGTGTCATTCCCATACCACTAAACCTAGTTTCAAGGGAAATTTGGTATTTTACCTAAAATGGATCTAGATTGTTGTTATCTAGTTTATTAAAGGGGTATATAGAAATGAAATGGTAATAGGTTAATAATCATATCTATAATAGGATAATTAGATGATAAACTTAGATATAATCATACACTAAATTTATTATGCTGATACAGTCTAAATATGGAAGATAAAACTACGTTATATATAGAAATGACAAAGAAGTGAATTACTTAGCTTGTTATAATATTAATGTATTTCTATATCTATAATAGGCTGGGAAGGATATTCTAGAATGATTTTTAGATTCTAGATTTGACACCTCTAGCTCTCTAAATAGTAATGTTAGGATAGGATAGTTGTGTCGATGCTTTTATCTAGGTTCAATGCTAGTGTCTTGTATGGAATATATGTTTAAACATGATGAAACCACCTAGATGATTCTATTTTTTTATTTTCATTTTCTTTAGTGCATTCAAATATAGGTCATGGATAGCCACTTCTTATGAAATGACAAACCCTAGCTTTCTATCTTCAATGTGACCTTGGGTAAAAATGGGTTAGTGAGCACATGGTGTCGAGCTGACCTTAATGACCCTACTATGAAAGGATGCTACCTACATAGCCAACATTTTTAAGAGGGCCTCAGACCAATGAATTTTTCCCCTACATGTTGAATTATGTGTGAATCATACAATATGTGCAAATCAAGAATGATAGTGACCTAGCTGTACTTGAAAAATTGGGATCTTGGGCTACTCCTTAGGACTTCAGACCTATAGATGTGAATTCCCTATGACTAATATGAAAAATAAGGAAGATTTGATCAATTTAATGCTTGATAGAGTAATTTTGATAAGTTGCCTTGGTCTCTTTGGTATTTTTTAGGTGAGGAATGAATGAGGGTTGATATTATATTTATACTAATCCCTTTGGAGTAATAAATCACATTAAAGCACTTAGGCTGACCATTATGATACATTTAATTTAAAAATTAGATGAATTTAGTACACTAAACACTTACATCAGGATAATATAGTAATATCGATGTTATTATTTATCTCAAATATTAGTGTCTATAGAGCAGGAGAGTAGGTATAGGTTAAAAACTTGTAGAGATGGAAGATAAGTACATTTTAAGCATTCTAGGCAATATGAAAGACCTAGGTCATCAACATAAGACTAGTCAGACTAAGATATATAGGCCAAGGGGCATAGGGTAGAGTAGATGTGAGACTTGTAGAAATGGGAAAGGTAAAGAATTATGAGGAACAAACAAGGTTTACATTTTCTAAGTGTACAATATTGAGGTGCTATATAATCATAAAATATCATCTGCATTCCCCCCTCTTTTAATATAGTAATGAAATTTGTAGTTTAAAGTAAAAGAATGCATACCTGGGTATGTATGCACACCTTGTATTTAAGTGTGACCAACTTGAGTGCTTTGCTAGTGACTAAATTTAAACCAAGAACATGTTACAATATAAAATTAGTGCATATAATTTAGCTTGAAAGTACTTGAAATAAATTGAAATTGAAAGAGAAAGGTTTAGGAGTACATCTATGTGTCGATGTAATCACCTTGTTTATTGGCAAGTTATTTTGAAAAAGACGTATCATTATAAGGATCTAAAACTAAGATTAGGATACATATATATAAATATTTAAAGTGACTATATCTAAGGAGATAGATAGATAGATAGAGGGAGAGAGATATTGGAAGGCACATGCCCCCAACTTTAGAGAAAAAGTGAGTTGTAACTTGGAAGTTGAGATTAACTCAACCATGCAACGTAATGATACTTATAACCTAGTGAGGTTGGATAATAAAATTAATTAAAACCTAAAAAATTATCAATATTGAGTGATTTTATCACCTTAACTATACCAAAAGGTAAACCAACTACTAGAATAGATTGGCTCAATAAGGTTTGTAAAAGTCGATGGGATATTAGTACGGAAAAGTCCATGATGTGGTAACAGTCCATAAAAGAGTTTTGAAATATGAAACTAATTTTGATTTTGAAATATTAAGCACATGTTACATATAATATGCACTTTAGATATATCTCATACTTAAATTATGTATAGCAATAGTACTAATGTATATAATTCTACCACAACCATAAATGGGAATCATATAACTATGTGTTTTGTCCAATTCAAAAAATTGTTAAGTGTGAATAACATGCTTAAAAATCATGCCCCAAATATATATTTATAAATATGAAAACTAATATAAGTACCAATGTAGAGGATAAGTTTCCAAAACATACCCCCACTATAATCTGAAGATGTTGAATGCTGAGTAGGTGTGAAGAACATGCTTCTAAAGCATGCCCCCACTGAATCTGAGAACTGTGAATGTGTAGATATGACATGCCCCAAATTAATATTAAAATTTATATAAGTACCATATAATGAATGAGTGTGGATAATACCCTTCCAAACCATGCCCCCACTAAATCTAAAAATTATGCTAAGTGTGGAGAACATGGCTCAATGACATACCCTTAGTGTAATTTGGATATGTTGATTACTGAATAGGTGTGTAGAAAATGATTAAAAATCATGCCCATGTTGAATGTGTGAACTATGAATATGTATAATCTATGCCCATATGACATGCCCCTACTAAATCTAAAATTGATATAAGTACCATATATTGAATGAGTGTGGAGAACATGCTTCCAAAGCATGCCCCCACTAAATCTAAATTCTTTTGCCAAGTGTGGAGAACATACCTCTATGACATGACATAACTAATATTCCCCCCTTTGAGATGAGCTAAGAATATAAACAAGTAGTTACCTCACCTTAAAAAGATAATATAATTGTATACTTTGTGAATAGAACCATATAGCATATAGAGGAACATGTCTAGGTAAATGTAGCATTGAAGCACATAGAGCAATGTGATCACATGAAGTCATAAGATTCATGATAAATATCATGGAAACATATAAATAGTAAGAATACAATCTCAACAAGGAAATAATCACACACACAAGATCACATTAAATCAAGTTAAAAGATAATGGTCTAGGGAGACCATGAATAAGGGGCATGTTCAAATGCCACACAATTGAAGAGACATGACATAGTCAAATGTACATAAAATAAAAAATGACATATTCCAATGTCCATACAAAAAATAATGAAATATTCAAATGTCAAATAAATCATACATAGGTATAGGGGCCGTAAGCAAAGTGACATATTCAAATGCTCAAACAAGGAAAATAATATCAAGGAAAGAAATTCAAAGAGTGTACAAAGGAAAGCATAAGAAACCAACATAAATATGTCATAATATCCCATGAAACAAATTTTATGTCAATCATATATCTAGGGTAAATTTTAGTGGTGAATATTCATTAATTCATGAATATTCAATTTTTGAGAATTTAATTTTAGCAATTTTAGAGGGCTAGTACATAGTACTGGGTCACTTAAAAAATTAGAATGTAATTTATTTTATGGGTTATCTCACTAAATTTTAACATGACCTTGAAGAAAAATATTCATCTTTCACCTTTATATATATAATGAATATGATTGGTATAATTTCGGAAGTCACTGTGTGCATTAAAGAGCTAAAATAGATAGGTTATAGGGTAAAGAAAAAAATATGCAATTTAAAAAAAAATCATCTCAATCCGAGTTCGTATGCAAAATTTACATCCTCAAGAATTTGGCATTCAATTTCATCGTATATGTATCCAGTTGGTTTCAACCAACCAGTTGCATTGCATATGCAACCATTCGATTATATTGCATATGAAATCATTCAGTTATAATGCTATGAAATTATTTGATATAGTTCAAATGGTTGTATAAAAATTTAACTGAATGGTTTCATATGTAATGTAACTATTTAGTTGAAATTGGTTGATTGTATATGCAATGCAATCAAATGCCAACTTCCCAAGGCCATAACTATTACATACAATCTCATATTGAGATGATTTTTTAAAAAATTGCATAAATTTTAGAGAAGAGTACAAATATGAATTAGGCAAGCAAGGTCTTACACATTCACTGACAAATTATATAAATTCACCATGAATTCAAAACACACACACACACACACACACATTCACAAAAAAAATCCAAGGGGATTTTTGATAAGGGATATTAAAATTTACCCTGCATATAACACATCAAGTACTCTGTTAAGATATAATCATGGATAATGGGCATGTATAAGTACATATGTAAGCTCAAAAATGATAATAAATAGTGATCATCGAACCTCATAACCTGTGTATCAAGATCAAAGAAGTGGATGCCCCCAATGTCTATATGACATGAGTAGAGGGAAAGCTTAAATCTAAAATAGGAATGTATCATGTATCTATGTATTCCTATATCTCACTCAATTATAAGTGTGACACATGTGTATATAGGAGTAACTAAATATGTCATCCATCAATATGGAACTAACACATATATGACAAGGAGCCAATATAACATGTGAGTGCTGAAAGTGTTTTTGGATTTTTGAATGTTTTTTTTTTTTTTGGAATTTTTGAAGAGGAAAGATCATCCTATGATGCCATCCAATGGATGTCCATAGATATCTCCCCATTGTGAACCTAGTGTAATACCTAGGTTATGTTGCTAAGGAAAATGTATAGATGTAATATCTGTCATTATAGTGTTAATGGTGTTTGGTGTATGTAAAATACAACTATGTGGTCATGAAACAAAAATATAAGTAAAAAGAGTAGGAATTCTTAGAACCCATCATTGAGTTCTTATTTATTTGTTTGGTATAATATAAATATAAACATTTTAAGGTGATCTACATATCTAAATATGGTGTGTAGTAGAAGATTGGGAATCCATAGAATACACTGCATGTCTCTAGTGTAATAGTCACTCAAGTACTAGACACCTAGTAAATGGTATTGCCTATTGCTTACCATTTTTTGGTGAATGAGCCTTAGTATGATTGAAAGATATTTATGTGGGTATAAGTTCATTTTTTCAAGAAGATGCTCATGTGGAATTATGAAACTATTATTACTTGATTAGCTGAATTTATTTTACACACCCATGCACTGTAGGAGTAATTACTCAAAGATTGTATATCTAGGTTATTCCTAATAAATTATCAAAAATTCCTTTGGAAGGGATAACTAAGAAAGTAGTAACCACATGTATAGGACCAATTTTTAATGGTGGTCAATATCACTAAGCACCTTATAGGAGGTCCCATCAAATTCTCTAACTGATATGGTGGAAGGATGTAAATCATTATGAGTATAACCCAAGTGCATAAATAATGTCATGGTGAAAATATTTTTGATTACACCATTATCAATAATAACACTACATATGGGATGTTTATCAAAGTATACTTGAATGAATATCAGATTCATCATCCTTAATTTCACTATCATCAAAAGTAATAGATGGTCTTTAAACCATAGGAGGTATATGTCATGTGTAAATACCAATAACCCCATATAGTGGGTTCCCATAGTGTGATGGACGAAGATGTCATTATATGCCATTTGGACTTCTATTTACTTGTTAGAATGGTCTTGAAAGGATTTTTAAATATTTTTTTTTTATGGTGATCACTAGTTGTGAACTTGATTCCTTTGGAGGATCCTCAATTATAAGTTTTTGGTCATTGATAAGATTTTGGATTTTATGCTTCAAGGTGAAGCAACTACTTGTAGAATGTCTTGGTCTTTGATGAAAATCACAATAATAATTCAAATCATATACTTTGGGTAGATATTGATTCATATAAACCTCAATAGGATGAGGGAGAGATATACGTTAACACTCTAACAACCATATGACTAAAGAAGCTAGGGACTTAGGTAAATTTGTAATTATCTATTTGGTGTATTAGATAAGATGAGTCAATTAGGATATTGTGAAACTATGTTTTTTTAATTAAAGGTAATGGAGGGTTTAATGGGACCTTACCCATACAAAATAATGACCACTATGGCCATGAACATAAAACAAAGGATTAACAAACATAATAAACAAACTCAAGTCCACTGGAAAGAAACACCATAAACATAATAGAGAAACAACTGACACACAACCTTCATCACAAAGCAAAGATAATTAACTATGGGTTTTCTTTCATTCCTCTTATGTCATGGACCACTCCTCAGTCATAATCTAGACATTATTATCCAATCTGCCTACCATTTTGTCCATTTCATTCATATTAGTGACCCCTTTAAACTTCTTCTTGGGCCTCATACCATCCTCATTGTGATTTCCATTATTAAAAAATACAGACACACTTTCCATAATTTGCATTTCATTATTTATTGTTATCTTTTTGAAACTAAAAAAAATATTAAGCTTATCCTAAATCTCTCTATTATCCCTCTCTAACATATTAATTCTATCAGTAAGAAGCTTAATTTGAGTAGCCATTTTTGCTTCTTTCTCCCTTGTGCAAAAAACCCCACCCTTCTTATTGAAATTATTTATTTCCTGTTTCAGTCGAGTATGATCCTTCATAAACCATTAAATAAAATATTTATGTAGGTTCACCTCATCCTCTAAATCTTTGATTCTACTTTTATTCTTGGATATATCCTTCATTTAATTTAAACAAAATTTGGGTTGAAAATTAGATTGAGGATCACCTCTTTTTACACCAATATTTTCATCATTACCCCTACTGCCTATCACATCCTATTTTTCACCTTCCCTAATGAAATGAAAATGAGTCTTGATGGAATTATCTTATTCTTTGATAATATGCTTGTCACTTTCCTCTAGATCAATCATTAAATGTGGATCATGAAAACCCTGATCATTAAATGAGCCCTCTTCCTTGTAGATGACCTTGGTGTGAGGTGAAATCAATGCCTTAGCCTTCTTAGGTTTAGGTTTACAACTACTTTTCATAAATAGTTTGGAATGCCCAATAAGAGAGATGTTCAAATGCTTCTTCTTAGCAATGGAATAATGAAGAACAAGGTTCTAAGCCTAAAAAAACTTGTATATAATAAAATTAATTTCTTGATGTAATGACTCTATTTTCTTTCCCATTTGAACCTCTTTGACATAATGCTCCAAGGAATGAAGAATATAAAAAGGAATGCTAACATGGATATTATGACATAGATAATTTAGGGATGGAAGATGATAGTAATGCACTACTTTGTAATGTCTATCAAGGGTAACATACTTGATGATTTGCTCAACCACTTCATCGAAAGGAATCATGAAATCCTCCCTTTTGAATCCACCTTAAAAAAATATGAGCCTTTCATCACTAATAAAAAATTCATCCTTATCGTACTTAAGGTTTGTAGTTAATATTATATATTTATTCTCTTTAATATTGATCCCTTTAACCCTATAAATTAGTTCGTCAGTGATTTATATTGAAATGTTAAGGATATTGACCACTTGGTCCACCTAATTCTTTGCAAATTGATGTGAGAGATATGTATTATATCCACATATACGATCGATGAAATTGGTAATACCCCTTGTGTGTAGTATTTCCAAAGTTCTAAATTATTTTTGATATGATCAACATTCATAGGTTTCATTCTGTTAGATCTCCTCCCATGGTATAACACATATTTGTAAACTTTCCCAACATTATGTTTGAAGGGCAACCAAAGTGATTCAAATCATAAAATACAATGGCCTTCAAATGATAAAAGAGTTTGTTGACTAAGTAATGATGGGAAATATTATACCATTTGTTTCTATTATTAAATTCCTTATTGTTACTCCACATAATGTATTCACCCATATCAAAGCATGGCATAACGTGTCAATATTGATCATAGATCTGAAACCTTCATGGCTAGAATGGTAATGTAACATTTATCCTTGATAATAATATCATTGATATGATTGGTTCAGGCCTCCAATTTTTTTTAATTTTTAACTCATTGGTCTCTACCCCTATATTAGCAAAGGATTCGGCTAGCATATTGCCTTTCGTATAAGTATGCTGAAAGATAACCTTCTCAAAGCCATTGCTTAAATAAATTATTTCATCTATAATATGCAATATGGACTAGGTAACCACATTTTTATTATTGACACAATTTATGATATTGAGAGAGTCCCCCTTCATGTAGATATTTTTACAACCTAGCTCAAGAACCACCTGAACCCCTCATAAGCTATTAATGCTTCTAAGAAATGATTTGTTTAGAAGCCCATGCTTCCTTCATAATTAGTAATAAGCTCTCCCTGAGTGTCCCAAATAAGCCCTCCACCTCCTGAAAGTATAGGATTCCCTTTAAAATTCCTGTCAAAATTTAGTTTTACCCAACCAAGTTGGGGAGCTAGCCATCTCACAATTCTCCTCAAGGCAATATTAGGATCCACTAGATGCCTATTCTCAAGGTTAAACTACCACTTCTTAGCTATCGTTTCCTTAAATGGAAAGAAGGGAAGAATTTTTCCCCATCTTATATTTTTGAAATTTTTAGATAAGAAGAAAAATATCTTATAATATATTTTGAAGAAGGGGATTTTCTTGTACCAAAATATTCTATTATTACATTCCTTCCAAATTCCCCATAGAAGATGAGGGATAACCATATTTTAAATCTCCTTGATTTCTTAGTTGATAAAGAGACATGACCAAGCCTATCAAGCATCTATAATAGATGAAGGGAGAGCCTAAGAAACACTAAATATTTATAGTAGAGATCCCCAAATATGAAAAGTGTACACATAATTAAAAAATATGTGATTAATAGATTCCAAAACATCTTCACTTAGTACACATCTGTTAACCACTATAAGGACTCTTTTACTTGGATTATCCATTCTAAGAATTATATTTTAAACACTCAACCACATGAAGATGTTGATTTTAGGAAAAATATTTTTGTTCCATACTTGACCCAAAGGATTATCCCTCTCTATCAAATTTTAAAGCTTTAAATATCCAAAATTGACACAATAGTTTCCATCCATTGAATCAATCTAAATCAGTTCATCCTCCTGTTAAATATTTGTGATATAGTTACTCTTAAGTATGAAATTAATATATAAAACAATGGTGGCTAAATCAACATCAACATTATCAAGGGTCAAATATTTCCAACTTTTCTAACCATTATAAACCTGTATGTAATCTACCACCATATCTCATAAAACAAATGAGATAAGATGAAAAACTTGATTCCATGGTTCAAGAGTCTCTAGGGAATGATTTAGAATCCAAGGATTATTTTAGAATATAATATTATGACCATTACATAGCTTCCACTTGCATCCCTATAGTAAAGTATCCCTATTCTTGGAAAAGAAATTCCAAATTAATGACCCTTTGATAAAGGTAGCCTCAGTTAGGAAGGATATAGGAGATTTATATCCAAGGTATTTGGCACAATAAATGTTAGACCAAGGATTCAATTCTTTTAGGAATATCCAACAAAGATTTATGACTAATGCCTTGTTCATTGAGGAAATATTTATAATACCCAACCCTCCAAAGAATTTTGGTAGGCAGACCTTATCCCATGCCACCAAAGGAAATTTGTGAATATCTTCCACTCCCATCCATAAGAACCTTTTTTGGATTTTATCATTTTTTCATGGATAACGTTGGGCATTTTGAAGAGGTACATAATGTAAATGGGGAGGATTTTTAAAACACTTTTGATGAGCAACACTTTGCTTTCTTGAGAAAATAGTACCCCTTTCCAATTAGAAAGCTTATATTGAAACCTTTCAATTAGAGGGTACCAAAATTCATCCTTTATTCTCCATATGAACAATGACATGATTAAATAAATTGAGGGAAGTTCTTTAATCTATAAATTTAAAATATAGATAATCTTCATTTGATAGAGACCTAAAGTATTCATAAAAAATAAGTCACTTTTGGAGTAGTTAATTAACTGCTTTAAGACAACCACATAGCTATCTAGAATAAGCTTTATTTCCTTATTTCTTTGGCCTCCTTAACCAAAGTAGATGCTAGAATAATAATATAATCAAAAAATTATTGGTGAAGAGAAGGTTGAGCCTAGGAGGCTAGTTTGAAACCCTTCAAGCTGCGTTGTGCAAGTGCATTCAGAAGGTTCATGCATAGACAATTCACCATTATAATTAACATGAAGGGAGATAAGGGGTCAGCCTATCTAATCCCATGATCATTTTCAAAAAATATAGTGGGTAAACCATTAATAATGATAGACAACATGGTCATTGAAATGCTACTGTAAATCAACCTTTTTATATGCTTATGAAAACCAAATTTCTTTAGAACCATATCTAAGAAACCCCATTCAAATATATTATAAGTTTTGGCCATATCAATTTTAAAAATCATACATACTTATTTAGTTTCATCCATGGAGTGTGCCATCTCATGTAATACCATAATACCATCTTGGATTCACCTTCCTAAGACATATCCCCCTTGATTAGAAGAAATGATTTTATTCAAAAGTGGCTGAATACTCAATGCCATAACCTTCATAAAGATTTTTAGATATAATTAGACATGCTGATAGGCCTAAAATATTTAAATTTTGAGGTCCCTTAATTTTTTTGAATGAGAGATATAAAGGTATTATTAAACTCTTTGAGAAGTTTTTTGGATGAGAAAAATTCATCCACCATTGCCCATAAATCATGCGTAATAATATCCAAATAATTTTGGAAAAAAGCCATTGAAAAGCCATTCAAGCTTGATGCTTTGTATTTTCATTAGGAAAACCATTGCCTCTATTTCCTCTTCCATTACATACTTCAACATGTTGTCATTATCATTATCAATAATAAGAGTAGGGACATGCTAAATAATATCTTTTGTCAAGTCTCTATTAAGCACTAAGTTGGGAGCAAAAAGATCTTTGAAGAAGCTCATAACTTTTTATTTAATGTCAATAGGATCAATATGAAGGGAGCCATCCTCATCAAATATTTTAGTAATTATATTATGACTTCTATTATTTAGTGTATTTAAATGATTTTTTTTGTGTTATGATCTCCCTTCTTCAACCAAGTATCCCTCAATTTTTATCTCTAGAAATACTCCTCTTGGTCAAGAATGGAATGAAAATATATCTTTAGTTGTTGATTGTAATGTCCCTTTCCAATAAGGACTCTAGACAAACAAAAAGCTCTGATACCACTGTAATATCCCCAAAAAATAGGGAATATAAAGAGACAAATACTCTGAACAAAGATACGATTTTGCAAAATAATTTCAAATAAATAAATAAATCACAGTAAATCTCTTAACTAGAAAATCACTAATCTTATTATTCGTCCAGATGGTTACAATAGATGTCCTCAGTCATGCATAAAAAAGGAATATTTAGATACAGTCTTAAAAACTTGATTATCTTCCAACAATCTAAAAAATAGCTTGAATGTGTGTGTCTCGGCCTGATGTGTCAAAAACACAGTCACTGACGTCAGTTATACTACCATTGTCGATCAAATGGGGTCATGAACCTGCCAACATCAGTGATATGTTGGCCGATGTCAGTCTCTATTGATCTCTGCTTACCGATGTCAATTTTTGTGAGAATCTGTATGGATCTATACAGACTTCATACGACTACCATTATAACACACTCTATTTGTTGGACCCCTGATCTCAAGATATATGACTCTAATACAAAATATCTCTAATTGTATAACTTATTGAATCAAAAACCTAATAAAATAAATACCTAGAAATCTCTGTGACAACTTCTATATGAAGTTACCTCTCAAATCTGTAAACCTCTGTGATAACTTTTGTATGAAGCTATCTCTCAAATTGGTAATAGATTAGCTAATATTTCATAGCCTCTGAATTGCACACACTAAAGAGTGGACATTCTCCAATGCATATGGAATCCTGGAACCCTTGGCTCAGTCTTCACAGAAGAATTCTTCAAAATCAATAGTCAATAATCAATGGATTATCTCTAATGGCCTCCCATGAGAAACCCTTATACCCTCAAAAAGATGTGCTTGCCCTAATTAGGGTTTCTTAGAATTAGGGTTTCACAATTAAAAATATGCTAAATAATTAATATTTGATTAAATCAATCAAATATTAATATCTCCCTCAATATATGTCTGATCCTCAAACCGTTTGAAGCTAGTGAATCAGGGAGTGATTCTGCACATGATCATACCAAAATAAGGGTGCTCTGCTGCATGTTAGAAGTCCCTAAATAATAGGATCTCAGATAAATGTGCCCAAAAAAGCCCAAATGAATGCCAACTGAAACAAATTTTGCTAATCAAAGCCAAGCCAAGCTCCATCATGACCCTCTATCCATCTTATCAGCCTACGAAGGTCGCATAATAGGCTAATCTTCAAGTCTATTAATGTGCACTAAAAAGGGGACATGACAATCTGCCCCTCTAGAAATTGCTTGTCCCCAAGCAATCTCAGAATAATGAACCACTCGATCCACCTAGATCCCAAATGTAGTTATGCTCTGCACTACTGTTAATCAATGCAAGTTCTTGCAATATCCTCTCAAATATAACCAAGAGGAATCCACAATCAAATTAGTGAATGCAACTCAACCAATTTCTAAAATCACAACTGCCCTAGATGTGTTGATACCATAGTTTGTGTAACTTGCTACTACTAATTCCATCTACAAAAGATGGTGCCAATCCATCCCATAATGGATGGTAAGAAACTAGAGCTAATCTACACCTGTGTGAAATTAAATCTTCTATCTCTGGATCAAAAGAAGAATAATAAGCATATCACATTGTATAATGCTGATAGGAACCCCCAAACTCTGCTACTGGCTCATCGTCACTAAATTGGGAATCAGTAGAT
Source organism: Torreya grandis (assembly GCA_037957365.1). Taxonomy (NCBI): domain Eukaryota; kingdom Viridiplantae; phylum Streptophyta; class Pinopsida; order Cupressales; family Taxaceae; genus Torreya; species Torreya grandis. The sequence goes on along the minus strand of JARHVA010000514.1, from coordinate 2,102,049 downwards.
GGCTCTAATCTCTGACTCCAAGTGGCAGTAGGCTAGATAGGACCCTGTGTAATATACTCAACAAATCCCACCTCAAAATCCCTATGAGGTAGCATAGTAGAAAGGATCACTATAATCTCCCCACCCAATCTGCTTATAGCACTAGTACCTTAGATGAGAACACCTTCTGTCACTTTATGTGAGTTCAAACGAACACCTGCACTATCCAACAAATACTCCATGAATGATTTAGTGCAGTAAAAATTATGAGGAAGCATCAACATACTCCCCCACACACCACAACTGATCTCTCTGTAAAGGTGGCACAATCAACTATACCACACTGTCATTTGTGTGAGAAGAATCAATCTGGAGACTCGACTCCACTGGTATCCCAAACTCATCAAGATCGGGTACTCCCAAATCTTGCACATGTGTGTCAGCCCCAACAATATGTTCCTTAGCAATAACTTTAGGAATGTACTCACCACTAACACTCAATGTACTAACCTCTGAGTATACCTCCACACTCTAAGTGCCAGCATCAGACTCATCCTCATCTAACTCTGAAGAAGCTGCTACTGAAACTACCTCATCATCACAATCTCTAGCTTCCTCATCCTCTGCAACTAACTGAGAGTCCAAATCCTTATGACTAAGCTCATCCACATGTCTCTCAGAATCTTGATGAGCCACCTTCATTGCCTCTACTTTAGGCTCTGAAGCCTCTGCCTCTGACTCCTTAGAACTATCCTACTGTTTGAAATCTTCTGATTTCGAATCCTCACAATATGCCCATATTACACGATATGCCTTGCCCTTAGGCCTCAAATGACAATTGTGATTGGCATCATATGGACATTTGCAGTATAAGCAAAACTTTTTCCTGGACCCTTTAACAATGGATGCAATACTCCATGTTAATTTGTTTTCAAATGTATGGTCTGAAAGGATTTCATCCATCCTCCTCTGGGTTTCAACCAACTGGTTCAAACTTTGTTTCAACTTCTTCATATCCTTGTCCCACAATTTTTGAGTACTTGGAGACATCATGGATACTCCGCTGATTCAATCTACCCAAACTACCTAACAAGATGGAAGGAATTTGGCTCTGATACCACTCTATGTCCCTTTCCAATAGGGACTCTAGACAAACAAAAAGCTCTGATACCACTGTAATATCCCCAACAAATAGGGAATATAAAGAGACAAATACTCTGAACAAAGATATTATTTTGCAAAATAATTTTAAATAAATAAATAAATCATAGTAAATCTCTTAACTGGCAAATCAGTAATCTTATTATTCATCTAGATGGTTACAATAGATGTCCTCAGTATGCATAAAAAAGGAATATTTAGATATGGTCTTAAAAACTTGATTATCTTCTAGCAATCTAAAAAATAGCCTGAATCTATGCGTCTCATCCTGTTGTGTCAAAAACACAATCACCGACATTGGTTATACTACCGTCGTCAGTCGACTGGGGTCGTGAACCTACCGACATCGGTGATATGTCAGCCAATGTCGGTCTCTATTGATCTCTACTTGCCGATGACAGTTTATGTGAGAATTTGTATGGATCTCTATGGACTTTGTACAACTGCCAATATAACACACTCTATTTGTTGGACCCCTGATCTCAAGATATATGACTCTAATACAAAATATCTCTAACTGTATAACTTATTGAATCAAAAACCTAATAAAATAAATACCTGGAAATCTCTGTGACAACTTCTGTATGAAGTTACCTCTCAAATTTGTAAACCTCTGTGATAACTTTTGTATGAAGCTATCTCTCAAATTGGCAATAGATCAACTGATATTTCACAGCCTCTGAATCACACACACTGAAGAGGGGATGTTCTCCAATGCAGATGGAATCCTGGAACCCTTGGCTCAGTCTTCACAGAAGAATTCTTCAAAATCAATAGTCAATAATCAATGGATTATCTCAAATGGCCTCCCATGAGAAACCCTTATACCCTCAAAAAGATGTGCTTGCCCTAATTAGGGTTTCTTAGAATTAGGGTTTCACAATTAAAAATATGCTAAATAATTAATATTTGATTAAATCAATCAAATATTAATAGCTCCCTCAATATATGTCCGATCCTCAAACCATTCAAAGCTAGTGAATCAAGGAGTGATTCTGCACATGACCATACCAAAATGAGGGTGCTCTGCTGCATGTCAGAAGTCCCTAAATAATAGGATCTTAGACAAATGTGCCCAAAAAAGCCCAAATGAATGCCAACTAAAATAGATTCTGCTAATTGAAGCCAAGCCAAGCTCCATCCTGACCCTCTATCCATCCTATCAGCCTATGAAGGTCGCATAATAGGCTAAACTTCAAGTCTGTCAATGTCCACTAAAAAGGGGACATGACATTGATCCTGATGAAGGAAATGTTTGTTGAGGCCTTGGGAGTTGATACAATATTTAAGAATAAGAAACTTTGATTTGATATCCTCGTTTTAGAGGAAGATATTGCCAAAAACATCATGATTCCAAACATGGATTTATTCTTAACATTTTTTACTTTCTAAACAAAATTAAACATATCTATCCCTAAAGATTCCACATTCCACCATTCCTTTATTCTTACCAATAGCTCTACGTGAGAGAACTGCATATGCTCAAATTTGAATGGTGTTTTCTAAGTTTTAAAACTTTTTAAAATGTTTAGAACAAATGGATTATGATCTGATGCAATCTTGGAAAGTGATGATAAGATAAAATCCTAAATCCTAAACCAATATGGGGAAATGAGAACATGTAAGCCTTTTATTTGACTAGGTGAAAGGAGATCCTCTAAACTCAATATCTAATAGCCCGTTGATAATAATGAACTCAACTAGATCCTCCATACTATCAGATAAGTATTGGACATCCCCTTTATTTTTTCCTACACTAATTGGGGTATTTAAATCTCCCATAAGCATCCATTTAAAATCTTTACATGCATTTCTGAAAGAAATCAGATTAAACCATAGTCTTCTTCTACCAACAATCATATTAGGAGCATAAATATTTAAAATAATCCAAGAAATATCTTGTGAAAGATCAATAAACAAAATTACTAGATGGTGCATATTTTTAATAATAATTTCACCCTTTACCCTCTTATCATCCCAAAAGGTAGAAATGTCTCTAGATGCTTCCTAAGAGCCTACACTAGATAATATTTCTTCCTTTTAAATCTGATCTTTTACTATCTTCAATACATTACTATCCATTTTCATTTTTTGGATTACAAGAATAGATGGTTGATTAGTAATCCTTATATCCTTGAATATTCTATGTTTGCTCAAATGGTTTAGATCCCTAATATTCCATGATATAACCTTCATTAATCTTATTTATTCTTCTACTTAGTGGATTCTCTGCTTGGTTTGAGATTTATAATTGTTTGATAGCCATTCACTATCTCCTTCTATATTTTATTCTTTCTAGTTTCAGCCAAGGAAAATCTTCCTTTTTTGTTTCGTAAACTTATATCTACTTGCCTCTTATACCCATCTAAATTAAATTCCTTATCCTCTTTAGTATAATCCAACTTGAATATTTGGGAGGTATAAGAAGAAGATAGCCTATTTGAGAATTCCTTTTTCTTCATGCCATTATCCAAAACCATGTGTTCTTGAGCTATGTCAGAAATAAGTACCTTCTAATGGAAACAGACTTCTCAGGGACACACACCCCATCTCTCGATCTTCCATATTTTCCAAATATTAGAAAATTTTCTAATCCAATGGGGATGCATAATCTGTTGAAGGATTTACAAGATTTTGGAGAGCTAAAATCACCTAATCCAACTCATTGAGATCAAAGTGGCTTTGTATTTTTTCTTGATGGTTGCTTGAAATAGTTATGTTATTTTTCCATTTTATAACTTATTTTTTCTCTATCTCTATCACCTTATTAATCTATAAAAAATTTAAATTGTTCCTTATGTTAACCTCTACTAAATTTGGTTTATATCCTAATGTAGAAATATCTAAAATATCTGGAGATGCTATAGTTTTATCTAGGGTAGAGATAATGTGATTATTCAAAGAAGTATCCTTGAAAAGAGTATGAATTTCCTAAGATGGATGTTTAATCTTCAATGAAATATATTATGTGTTGGTATTAGGTTTCCTCAACCAAGTGTGTTGATCCTTTTTGAAGACAAAAGCATTAGCTTTTTTTTATAAAGGAGGGTCAATTTCTAGTCATATGTCCTAGCTTCATGCATCCTTCACATTTCAGTAAAGAGTACTCATATTTAATTTTCTAAATAATTTGTCCACTTGAGGAATTAAGAATAACAAAAGGGGTAAATTCTTGATCCATCCTTGCATTGACACAAAATCTAGAGTGAACCACATGGGTCTTAATTGTGATTGTAGAGTCAAAGGTGACAAAATTGCTAAAAGTTTTTGATATAATGATGAATAAGTCCTTTCCCAAAATTATAAAGGTAGACCAGGTAGACACACCCAAATGGGTATCTTATGAATGTTTTCCTATTTTAGGTCAAAGTCTACCTTTTATTTTTTCAAAAAATAGCTAGATCTTCCCATGAACCAAGGGCCTCCTACCAAGATTTGAGCACTGTCTTCATCATTAGTACATTTGATCAAGGAAAAAATCGTTACTAAGTGCTGAGATATCCAAAGACCCTTTTAGTTTCCAATGGATCTTGGCCCAAGCCCCAAACAATTCTATGTTTGGACATAGACCAAAACATTTGCTCATAAAACAAGAATACCACCATAAAGAAGCCTTGGTTTTAAAATCATTAGGGATGATAATATGAAAGCCTCTCAAATATTTTTCTATGGATAAATCTTTAGCTACATAGACTTCCTTGTACTCACTATCTTTCCTTTGAGCTTATCTTCCCATGAAAATTTCTTGGGGCTTAACAACTACCCAAAAATTTATCCCCTACTTAAGGATCCTTGGTAAAGATAGGTGTATTACTAACCTTTACATCAAGTTTATCTCCCTTATTCAAAAAGGTTTTTTTGTGATGGCATGTGGCAAGGCACACTCTTCAAGCCCAAATTTGTGAGTTGCACTTCTGACCCACCTAGGTCTCCCTTACCATCACTGACAACTTCTTCCTCGATCACTAAACCTAAACACTAAACCTGATTACTAACCCATATCTACTTTTCCTAGATCAAAATTTTAACATCATTATCCTTACCAAATTGTGAAACTATGTTCATCATGGTGGTTGTTTCCTTTTTAGGCTCAAATTGTTTTACCTTAAAACTTGATTTAATTATGAATTTAGGACTATACATAGATGCAATCGGTCTATTTGGTACATACTTGAGCTTATTCAATGGCATAAGCTTTATTTCATAGTCCCATACAAAATGCCACAAGTCATCAAAAGATTTAAAATTCTTGAAAATAATGGAATTATTTAAAGGAGCAAGTAAACTTTGGTTGAATATATGTTTTAACTCTTTTTATACCATAAGATTGGTAATTTTGGATAGAATTATCTTATATCTAAAGATATATTCATTGATAGGTTCATTGGTTCCTTGTTTAATTTTGGAAATTTGAGCATAGCAAACCTTTTCAAAAATGCTAATGGAAAAGTGTGTTAAGAACTGGTCAAAAAGAGGTTTGAATGCTTTTTTGGATTGGAGAGGTAAATCATAGAACCACCTCAAAGCATAGTCCTTGAGGATTCCTAGAAAAAAATTGTTCAAAATTTTATCATTAGAATCATAGTCAAGGTATGCCACATAAAATGTTTAAATATGTTGTTCATGATCACCCTTGACATCATAAAATGTGAACTTAGGTGTGAAAAATCTAGTTGGCAAAGCGTGAAAAGAGATTTGAAGAGAAAGAGGGTTATGAAACATATCTTTCAAACCTATAACATGAGGGGATTGTAAAGATTTTTGTTTAATATTTGTAATCTCATCTTCCAAGATTTTTATAACTTAAAGGAATGATTGAATTGTAGGCCTAGTGGGATTTAGGTTAGCAAGTTGAGTATTCACCAAAGGAGATGATAACATGTTTTGAGTAAAAATAGGCATTGAAACTAGTATTTGTGTTAAAACAATGGGTGATTCTATAATATATACATCAATATTAGTTTTATGGAACAAAGGTTTAAACACATAATTCATGTTCCCACTAGATGTATTTAGTTGTATTGTGCTCAAGGTGAGGGATGTTTCCACTATAGTTTTGGGATTTTTGGTGTCAAGTATAGTTATAAAGATCTCATCAACATATTTAGGGTTTTATATAATGCACTCACAAAATAATGCAATTGCATGTACTTAATCATGGTCTATTTTCTCATTTTCATTTGTTTCAAGGTTTTCATTATCAAAATCTTCTTCTATGAAAACCCTATTAACATTTTTTTCATTATCAACATAGGTATAATAATGATCCAAGGTATGAGATTCTTCATTAGTTTGAGACATCTTATATGAGTGGAGGGTAATCTCAATATGTTCAATAGGCACACCTCCTAATCTAGGGATATGCCTAGGTTGCATGCAAAATAGTAAAAGTAGGAAATTAAAAATTATAGTAATCTAAAACCCTATCTAGTTTGAAACCCTAAGAACAAAAAAAATTACATTCAAATGGATCATGTTCACCAGATATTTAACCCTAAAATGAATCTATATTGGTGTTATCTAGATTATTAAAAGGATATATAGAAATAAAATGGTATAAGGCTAATAATTAGATCTATAGTAGGCCAATTAAATGCTAAACTTAAATATAGGCATACACTAAATTTATTATGTTCATATAGTTTAAATAGGGAAAGTATAACTATGTTAGATATATAAATGAAAATTAAGTGAAGTACTTAGCTTGTTCTGATGCTAATGCAATTCTAAATCTATAACAAACTAAAATCAAGTAGGAAGGAGATTTTGTAATAATCATCATATTCTTTATTTGACACATCTAGATTTCTTGATAATAACTTCACCGTGAGATGGTTGAATCGACACTACTATCTAGGTTTGATGCTAGTGTCTTGTATATAATATCTACTAAAATAGGATGTGGCCACATGGGTGCTTTTAGGGTTTTATTCACCTTCACTCTAGTGTATTTAGATCTAGGTCATAGATAGTTGTTCCTTGTGAAATGGAAAAATCCTATCTTTCCATCTTCAATGTTAGTGGGCACACAATGTCGAGCTGACCTTAATGACCCTACTATCAAAGTATGCTTGTTTATATAGACAATACTCTGAAGAGGGCCTCAAACTGATGTAGTTCTCCTCTATGTATTGGATTTTGTGTGAATCATACAATATATGAAAATAAAGTACATTAGTGACCTATCTTGTAACTTAGAAAATTAGGCTCTTGGGATACTCCTTTAGTACTTCAAACTTGTAGATGTGTAGTCCCTATGACTAGTATGGAAAATAGGGAAGCATTAATCAATTAAATGCTTGATAAGTGATTTTTATAAGTTACCTTGGTCTCTTTGGTATTTTCTAGGTGAGGAATGAATGGTGTTGATGCTATATTTATATCAATCCATTTGGAGTAATAAATCACATCAAATCACTTAAAATGACCATTATGATGCATTTCATTTAAAAATTAGATGATTTTAGGGCATTGGACACTTATGTTAAGACAAGACAATGACATTGATGCTACTATTTATTCGAGACATTAGTGTCTAGGGAGTAGGAGATTAAATACATGTTTAGAACTTGTAGAAATGGAATATAAGTACATTTTAAGCATTTTAGATAAGATGGAAGACCCAAGTCATCAATATAAGACTAGATATACTAAAAGATATAGGCCAAGGGACATAAGGTAGAGTAGATGCAAGACTTACAAAATTGGGAAAGGTAAAGAACTGAGAGGAATAACCAAGGTTTGATTTTTCTAAGCATACAAGACTAAAGTGATATATAAACATATAATATCATCTACAATTGGAAGTAAATTCTTGGTGCTAACCACTAACTGATGCACCACATAATCAAATGGATGGCTGGATTATTAAGGTTCAATTCAAAGGGAAATCCTATGTGTTTTTGAGATAATATGAGGTACATGGAAAATAAAAATTATGTTTAGCTCTATGCTATGGTTATAAGTATTGGGGTAATCCCCTCACACCATAATATCTATAAATGATATAGAAGTATTGTAAATAGATTATCACATAGCCATTCATGATAGTAGTAAATTAGTTTAAAAATTATTGGTACATAATTTCTAAAGAAATCAAGATAAAGTGAAAATAAAGGAAAAAATCAATTATCAAAAACTAATTTACCATTTTATAAATTAAATAAATAGGAATCTAATTATTTTTAAAATAAATTTGAGATTAATTACTAAGAGATAAAAGTGAATTTCCTTACTTATGTTAAAAAATAAATAATGTAGAATAAAATTATCCATGTCAATCTTGTTTACAGGTAGAATAGAATAAAGACAAACAAGATGACCTAGTTTTTCATGAAGACATGATGAAAACAAACAAGATCGATCAGGGAGATCTAGTTTGTTTAGTGAAATAAATAGACATAGAACTAAGTTAGCTAGGTTGACTTATTTGACTATGTGGTACATTTTGATAAAACTAAAAAACTAATTCAAAAGTTAAAGAATTTGAATGAAATACAAAAATGATAAATTGAAGCCATTGATAGAAATTTGGGATATAAAGCTTTTTTAGAGTGAACCTAAAAGATATCACTAGATCGACCAAGTTGATTACGCAAGTATAACTAAAAATGCTAAAAGTTTGATTATTCACTATGTTATCCAGACCTGATTGAGTCATGTAAAGGTAAATGAATGAAAAACATAAGGATTAAATTGGATTGAACAAGTCAATTTATTTTGTAGGTAACTAAAAACTAAAAAATAGTAAATAATACTAGATTGACTAGCTTGAACCAATTTGTTGAAGACTAAAAAAGTAAAAATTATTAAATTGAACTAGATAGACCAACTTGATCTAGTTAATTGGAAGTGGAAATTTATAAAATAGGAAAAATAACTTAGGTAACCAACTCAATTCAATTTGTTGATATGAAACCCTACTATCAAAAGAATAAAAATAGATCCACCAATGTGATCTAGTTAAATGTAGGTCCTAGACATGAAAATAGAGAAAAAGAGTAGACCGACCAATCTAATCTAGTTTACTGTGAAGAGAAAACATATAAACAAAGGTTAAAACTAGATATATCAACCCAATCTTGTTGATTAAAATTAGAAAATAGAAAATTCAAGGGTTAGATTCATGTCAAGTTCACTAGAATGTATGAAACAAAATAAGATATAGCTACATCTTATCTGACTTAGTAAAATTCAAGATCAAATAAAGTAATCAACTAACATCCATTGTAATAATTTTTTATATTGGGGGCATGAGCAAATTATATTTTCTAAACCTAACCAAGGGATCTCTTACAACAAAATATAAAAGGATAGGGTTATAAAGTATCTAAGTAAATGACATTATGCAATAACACTAGCTAAGTATAAGTACATGAAATAAAACTAATCTAGTGCTCACTTAAGATT
>JARHVA010000514.1:1892500-2087500 GCA_037957365.1 Torreya grandis | reverse complement strand
GTGAGGTGGATGAAAGCTCTCTTTAATAACTTGTTACAAGTGTGGCTCACTAAAACACCACTAGAGAAATAGCCCCAAATTTCCAACTTGTGGCTATTGTAGGGAGTTGCAAAAGAATGAAGAGTGCCAAGAGCTCTATAAAAATAAAATACAAAAATAAAAGACATAGAAGGACATAGGGATGATTACCATTAGTCAATAAGAAAATAAAAGGATATTAAGGAAAGGTGCATGAAATATGGATAATAGACCTAAATTTCATATTATCATGCACATCGACATCAATATGCAACCTAAGATGATGGATAATTCAAAAGAGAGAGAGTAGAGATAACCTCCCATTAAGGCAATAAACTATGATGATGGTCTAACCCAAAAATGTATCTTTCAAAAAGGTACATATATGATTTAAAATATCCAAGGAGGAGTGTTAGCTTGGGTAGGAAATTGAGTCTAATATGAAGGAAAGTAAAAGGAAGAGCCATAACACAAAGGATAATTAATACTTATCCAAGATCTTTAGTCTATTAAAAATAGAAATGGTGTTACCACTCCTTATGTCTTGGCTTGAAAAAATGTGGTTCCCATGCAAGAGGAGCCATGGGTGATAGGTTTTTACAATATAACAACACATAACATAAATTATGACCAATAAATTTTAATTTATGACACTATATATGGGTGGTTAGTTTGTGATTTGTTGGTTCATATAGGTGTCGAAGTTAGTTTCTCACCAAGGATGATTTGGATAGGATGGGCATCCCACCATTGTAACCATACCCTCATATTTTTTCATGGCCAACAAGATGAACATGAAACACATTTGAATATTTTTAAAAATATTGGTATATATAATGAGATTAAAGTTCACTAGAAATTTTGAAGTTATTGAGCTTGTTGAAGTTGAAAACTATCCAACTTTACTTGGTATGCCATGGTGCTATGAAATTAATACATATATGAATTTTAAAAATTATTTTATGATATCTAAAATGGTGAGCACCAGGTAGTCATCCTTATTTACATTAGTAAAGGCCCATATCAACCACTTCTATAATATTACCATGAAAGTAAAGGAACATATAAATCCTAGAGATGATGGAGCTATAAGATGTAAAGGTGGATTTTTAGCATTATATACCACAAGCTTTGATTTTTAAAGATGGCTATATGAAGCCTATGAAGTTATAGGGAATAATTTTGTAAAGGTGGCCTCCAAACAACAATTTTCACTTTAGTCCAATATAGTAGGCATGGATACACCAATAAATAAGACTAATGAATAGTGCATGTAAATGTGGGTATTGAGAACCACATAGAAGATCAAAAGAGATGTATGGTTGAGTAATTAAATATTTGTAAATTTAACAAAGTATGATAGATATACATGTGCATCCACATAATTTAATGAATTAAAAACATTTTTTTCCCATGAAAGGATATCACATGTTTTATTTTGTTCACACATTAAAAATTGCTACTAGGCACTATTAGGCCACTCATAACATGCAGTTGTCTACCTAGGTCATAGTGAAGGAATCAATATATACTAGGTTTGGGTGTAGTAATGTAAAAAATAGTCATCCAAGTTAAAATGGAGATTCACCACCAAATTATGAGTTGAAGGTTTGTGATGAGGTTTGAACCTAAAGCACAAGTTTTTTTTTAGTCAACTTTTGGGTTCATTCTCTTTATAATAATCTACTATTTGGGCACATACATGGTATATAATAATTGACAGCCAAATATAAATAACTAAATATGGTATGGTAAAATAGGAACTCATCCACACTTTCACCTTTTCATCTTATATGCATTGACTCTTTGAGACTCTATAGTTGATATGCAAAGCCATAATGTAAAACAATGAGATATGTAAGAAAATGTTTAAAGAATGAAAAGGGGAAATGATAAAAGATATCTAATTTGTTTAGTGAAGGATACCATAGTAGTGAGATCAAAAAATAAATTAATGTGCCTTGTATAGGGTTAAAAGGTCCAATAATGTTAGACAAGGAGAAAGTCATCCAATAGGCAGAAAAACAAAAGCTATAAGAGGACATGTACCATCTTAATGTTGAGAGTTACATTGAATAATGAGTATTATTAGATGCAAATAAAAATAATAAAATGTACTATAATAAATCTATATGCAATAAATAAGTAAATATCGGAACCAATGATTGCTACCATTAGGGATTACTAGTTATATGAAGAATTAGCACACATTATTGAGATAATTAGGGAGTGTCAGGATTAGTTTCCTAGGAAGTATAATAAGATGAATGGAATCCATTTTTACTTAGGGGAAAAAAATATAAAATGTTATGAAGGCATAAGGATAATCAACAATGATGAAACCATAATATGACTAATTATATCTATAAAATAACATCCTTTTTCTTGCACAAGAAGTGGATCTAAATGTAGTATATGAGATTATGGTTTATTTAGAATAAAATAACAAGTATATATCATGGTCATGTCTTTATAATTCATTGTTATCTATTTTTTAACTATTACTAATGATTATTGGGAAAAAGATGTCAATGAGTGTATATACAATTCATACCAAGCTAAGAATGATTAAAAGTATGAAGACTAACCATTCAAGAATAATTTTGGAGTAGTGTTAGAGTCTTATAAAATAAATCCAACATTTTGGTCAAGTTATAATAGATATGGATTATATCAAAGACTCCTATAGGCTTGCTACAAACTTCTACAATAGCTACAAATTACATCATGGACTCTTATAGGCTTGCTATAAACTTCCACAATAGCTATGGATTAAATTAGAGACTCTTATAGGCTTGCTATAGACTCTCACATCAGCTATGGATTATAGTAGACCAAATATGGATTTTAGTAGGCCATCTATGAATTTCAATAGACCAACTACATATTTCAATAGGCTTGCTACATATTTCAGTAGGTTTGATATGAATTTCAATAGAAATGCTACAAACTTTAACAAAACTACTTCAAACTTGTTTGAAAAGTATTTCTAAATGTATTCTAATTATTGGTTGGTTTATTTCAGCTATCACAAAGATTGCTTTCCATTTGAAGTCTTTCTATGTATAGATTTTTATGTATAGACTTTCCATTATAGATTTTATTCGAATATAGATTTATGTAATTTCATTCCAAATAATAACTCTCTCCATATTTGGTGGATATCAAATAATATGTTGTAATATATTTCATTATTATAATAAATATGTCCCTCCATATTTTGTGGAGATTAAGATAGGATGAGATTTATAGGTTGTTATGCTTAAATAAGGTGTTGGTTGGAAGCATAAAATTATAAATGCAACCTTCCACACCCAAATGAAATAAATGAAGATACTTTTCTTTTCATTATTATAAGTATTCCATCTGAAACTTGTGTTCTAAATAAATTCACTTTCAAGGAATGAGCTGGCCACTCATTTCAAAGAAGATGGATCAATGCATTTATATTTATTTCTTTATTCTGTAATTATCTTTTTTGTTGTAAACTATTATATTATTTCTTTATTGTTGTAAACATTTATTTTTGTATAGTTTATGTGAATATATAGGTGTTCTATTTATTTTTCATTTATTTTCAATTCAATAATTTACTTTTTACAAGTGTGCTTTAATATCATACTTGTGTGCTTTGATTTCTACAAGTGTGATTTTCAATTCATGTAAAGTGTGGAGTGCGATAGAAAAAACTATTTGCCAAAGATCTCTTTTTCCTATTGAATACAACCTTTAGATACCAACCCTAGATTGATATTATTAAATAAATGGGATTGATGACCCCTATTATTTTTGGTGCCATTATTGGGGAACCATGGTGTTATTAGGAAATTTAGAATATGCTAAGAAAATTTTTAGTGAGAGGGAATATATCTTTGTGAATTTTGTGATGGGAGATACTTAGTTAATAATTTATTTAGAATTTATTGTATACAACATAGATTAAAATTTATTTTTCTACAATTAGAAATTTAGATTAAAAAACCAAAATAAAACCTCCCGACACTAACATCGATGTGTAGGAAATAATAATTTCTAACATCATGAAGGAAGGTTTAACTATTGATGCAATTTGGAATGAAATTTTGAGACAACCAAAAAGATGGATAAAATAAATTGTTGCATGAGCTTCTATAATTTTCCACAATGAGAAATCTAGAGTTTTGCTATTTTTTATTTGGTTGAAAAATAAAAACAATTTCCAACAAGATTGGATTGCACATGTTAGTTTTGATGGCTGAAGTTTACAAAGGTATGTGTAAAGGAGATGGTGTTGCAAGTAAGTTTTATATAGCTAATCAAATTTTCAAAGGAAACTTACATTGATGATCTCCATTGAAATAAAATGGTCTACAATTTAGTTTGTGTAACTATTGAAGTATGACTCCTAAAGCCTTGTGATTTTATCTGATAGAGTGATGCATGTAGAAAGGATTTCATTTTGATTTGGTATGGGTAACAAAATTTGATATGTATGAAATTGTTTTCAATGGTATTTTTACTAATTCATGTCACAAATTGAAGAGATTCATATAGATAATCACCAAATCAAGTCAAGTTAATAGATGAAGATATTTATGTGGATATTCATGAATGAAATACACAAATATAGCCTCATAAAATCTTGAATGCAATATAGCCATGTATAAAAATTTACTTCAAATAAACTCCACATGCGTGAAACAAATTAAAAATAATAAAATCTGCATGCAAGGTAGATCACGACAACAATGGATAAGGGTCATGCAACATATTTGGCATAATTAGTTATGTAATCCTATTTTTGTTGGAAGACTAGCATAATTGGTTTGCATAAGTATTGGAATGAGTCATGTAATAAATCTGACTCCATATATAAAATTGAACACCATGTCACATCCCAACATTGAAGGTAAGTCTTCTAGAAGTGCTGATTTTATTGTAAAGCTACTACTTTTTAGCATGTATATATGTGGCTCTTAGATTGGACAATCTAAATATTTTAAGTTCTCCTTTTTGCTAAGTTTATATTGATTTTTTTGGAATTATTTTTAAACTTTAGAAATAATGTCTAATATAAAATTGGAATTAAAATACTTGACAAATTTAATTAATTCGATCTCAAATACTAGATGTTTATTTTGTTTTCTATGTTTACGATTAGTATAGATGAATGATGAATTTTATAATTATTATTAAAAAATGATGAAAGTCTAAAAATATTCAAACTTTCATCCCAAGATAGACTAGCATGCAAACTAGAACATCATATTTACTTACAATCATATGAGACCAAGTATTTAATAAATTTTGAGTGTTGTAGATCCTAAAATTCATAAGAATTACATGTTTTCAGCAAGTTGTCTCAAATAGAATGAAATCATCAAAAAAAATCTTCAATGCTAAGTAAATATGTCATTACAAAAATAGTAAATTGGGCCTAGATTTGAGGGGCTCCACTCCTCAACCCTACCCTATACCACAATAAGGAATGTGTAAGGGGTGCTGCCCCTTGACCCCATAGGGGGTTGCCACCCCCAGACCCCCACTTTTGATTTTTCAATGAATAAGAAGATAGTAAAGAAGCTTACTTATCATGATGTAAATCTAGGCCAAGTTTTAAATATAGAACATAGAGTTTTCAATTGCAAAAAGAGGCAAGCAAAATTTATTTATAATATGGAAGCCAAGGACCTCCAAAATTTAGTTACCCATGTATGTTTTTCAAGTTTTAGTTTCCATAAAATAATTCAACAATGTAACTTTATCTTCTCTGTATAAAATAATAGTTAGTATTTTTTTCACAATTCATAAATAAAAAGAATTGATGACATTTCATTTCACTCATCTCTATCCATCTTTAGGAATTAGCTAAAACCATATCCACTTGCCTAATAAGAGAACTTGTCTAAGTAAGTTCTTATTCTTCATAATAAAATTTAATTATCACTAATATTAATTCTTGAGCCATCAATAATACTTATGTAGGTTGAAATGCATTCTTACATAGACATTCAAATGTTCATCTTAACATTATATTGTTGGCATTTATATTTCTTTGACATTGCTGATATTATGCTTGTTTGGAAAGGTTTTGTTTGTTTTTAGTTTTTATAGGATACTTTCATTACAGGAAATCATTTTAGAGATGAAAATTTATAACCATGATTTCAACAAGTAGCTAACACATTATCTTGAATTACCTTTGAAAATAAAATGCAACCGAATCAATA
Source organism: Torreya grandis (assembly GCA_037957365.1). Classification (NCBI taxonomy): domain Eukaryota; kingdom Viridiplantae; phylum Streptophyta; class Pinopsida; order Cupressales; family Taxaceae; genus Torreya; species Torreya grandis. The sequence continues at coordinate 2,081,273 of JARHVA010000514.1, read as the reverse complement.
AGTGTCTATCACTAGTTATTGGTCATCATTCTATAGACCACTACTAAATTAATGTCAACATATAGAAATTTACATACCACATTTTCAAGAAGTATGAAGATTCATAGATTATATGGCTAACCTTTTCTATGTCATCAATTTTAGAAAATTAAAAATTATAAAATAAAAAAATAATAATGAAAACCTCTAGACATTTTTGGCAATCTTGGTTTGAAAACTAGCTTGCTGGTGGACCAAGTGCTAAAATAAAGAGAATTGACTAGAAAAATAGTTTACTATCTATTCAAAGGAAAAAAATAAAAAAAGAATATAATTTTTCAAATGGAATAATTGATGCATTTTTTTCTTGGTTTCTTACTTCTATGCTCTTGTTTCTCAACGTAGCGAGATTGTAATTTTATCAACACTTTTTTGCAACATATTTCACTTTGGCAACCATGAAATTATCAATGAAGACTAAAGGTATGCCATGGTATTTTACTTTACTATTTTATGTTTAAATTTACTTATAAGTTTTTTTATTACATGAAGATCCACTATTTCAAACAACTTTTTTCTAGGGAAATAGACAAACCTTATTCTAGAGAAATAGACAAACTTTGTTCTATAGAATAGATCTGAAAATATAAGAATTAAGATTATCCAAATAAACAAGTTAATGAAAATATAATTTGATTTTGATCATGGTACATATTTTTGAAAGGAACAAGAATTTTTTATGATATACGTTGTTTTATGGTCAAAATCAATATGTGTAGACACAATAGAAAATTTTCAACATAAGAAATTTCTCTCACCTCATTAAAAAAAAGAAAAAAATATGAAGAGAGCATCATGAGAATTCCATAGAATAACTTATGTCAAAAGGATAAAAAAGAATCTAAAGATAGTAGGAAAAACCTCCACACAAGAACCTATCTTTACATGTCCATTTTCATTGGCCACTTTTGTCTGAGATTTTAAAAGATAAATTTCATTATACTTGTACAAATGAAATCACTTTGGGAATCCCATTTTAAGTGTGAATCTAAGTTTAACCCATGCATATGTACTATGATGTTTTAAACAGTGGCATGCATGAGGACATGCATGAGATTTGGTGCAGGGAAGATGATGAGACCATAATATGCCTCATTATATCTATAAAATAACATCCTTTTTATTGCATAAGAAGTGAATCTATATGTAGTCTCTAAACTTATGGTTTATTTATAATAAAATAGCAAGTATATATCATGGTTATGTCTTTAGAATTCATTTTTATCTATTTTTTAACTATTACTAATGATTATTGAGAAAAAGATGTCAATGAGTGTATATATAGTTCATACTAACTAAGAATGATTCAAAGTATGAAGATTAACCATTTAAGAATAATGTTGGAGTAGTTTTAGAGTCTTCTGTAATAGATGAAATATTTTGATCAAGTTACAACAGCTATACATTACATCATAAACTCCTACATGTTTGCTACAAACTCCACAATATCTACAGATTACATTAGAGACTCTTATAAGCTTGTTACAGACTCCCATAATAGTTATGAATTACATTAGAGACTCTTATAGGCTTGCTATAGATTCTCAAAATATCTATAGATTACATCAGACCAGCTTTGGATTTTAACAAGCTAGCTACTGATTTCAATAGGTTAGCTATAGATTTTAGTAAGCTTGCTATGGATTTCAGTAGGTTTGCTACAAATTTCAATAGAACTGCTATAGACTTCAACAAAACCACTTCAAACTTGTTTGGAAAGTATTTCTAAATGCATTCTAATGATTGGTTTGTCTATTCTAGCTATCAAAAATAATGTTTTCCATTTGATGTCTTTCTATGTATAACCTTTCCATTATAAATTATATTCGAATATAGATTTATATAATTTCAAACAAAATAATAACTCTCTTCATATTTGGTGGAGATCAAGATTATGTTGTAATAGATTTCTTTATTAGAATAAATATGTCTCTCCATATTTTATGGAGATTGAGATAGGATGGGATTTCTAGGTTGTTATGCATAAATAAGGTGTTGGTTGGAAGCATGAAATTATAAATGCAACCTTCCACACCTGAATGAAATCAATGACGATACTTTGATTTCCATTATTCAGAGTAGTCCATCTGAAACTTATGTTCTAAATAAATTCTCTTTTGAGGAATGAGCCTGGCCACTCATTCCAAGGAATATGGATCAATGTATTTATATTTATTTCTTTATTCTATAATTATTCTTTTTATTGTAAACTATTTTTTTATTTCTTTGATACTCCAAACATTTATTTTTGTATAGTTTGTGTGAACCCATGGGTTTTTTGTTTGTTTGTCATTTATTTTCAATTCAAAAATTTACTTTCTATAAGTGTGCTTTAATTTCATGCAAGTGTGATTTGATTTCTACAAGTTTGATTTTCAATTCATGCAAAGTGTGGAGTGCGATAAAAGGAACTATTTTCCAAAGATCTCTTTCTCGTAATATAGCCTTCAGACACTAGTCCTGGATTGACATAATTAAATGAAGGGGATTGATGACCCCATCAAACACCATGCCTTATGAAATGAATCTAAACCTTTGAACTAGAGTAAAGGAATAAATCAAATAAATTATAGTACCAAGAGTAATATATATAGTAGAGGAGTCTTAATTGGTTATTACCATGGTTATAAGAATAAAAAAGGATGAACACATAATAATATATGTATACTTGCATGAAATTAATTAATCTTGTATGAATATTCCATTCCCATCTTCCTTTACAAAATAAATCTTAGAATGCATTGTGGGTTGTTAGATCTATACCTTCACGAATGGTTTATCTAGGTACCATCAAGTACACATTACATAAATAGACAAGGCACAAATACAATTTTACATACTATGGGGATATTTTTCCTACAATGTTATGTCATTTTTTGTAAATATTGTGTCAACAATATTTTCACACATAGTAGTGGAATAATTTAAAGAATTCATACAAATTTTTTTGCATGTGTATTCGTATTAATGGAGTGTGTATGGAATAATCAAGGACCACCACCATAATTTAAGGTTTATGTTTTAGAGGTGTAGTTAACTAAAAATATAACTAAGAATCAATAAATTTATATTCACTACACCCTTTGGGCCATTGCTTGGACATGTTATATGTAAAGATGGAATGCTCATTGATATTTACAATATTTCACTTATTTTAAAACTTAAAGCACCAAACACTCAAAGAGACATGTACATGTTATTTGGAAATACTATGTGAAGATTGTAAGGCCAATGGAATAATATTGAGGATATTTTTATCTAGATAAAAAGGAAATTGAAAGCATTTGATACACTAAAGGAAAAGCTCATGATCATCCATTTTTTTTGGTTTCCAAACTAGAAAACACCCTTCCATATTCATGTAGATGCACCATGTATTTATTATAATTATTGTTATCCTCCTCACAAAACTAGGAAAAGGAAATATTCATCACTTGATCTACTTCATAAGCTAGAAACTCTCTCTAGTAGGGTTAAATTATGAAAAAATTGAGTGAAACATTGGCCTATGGACCTATCAACTATATTATGGACCTATCAAATCACTTAAAAGATATTTAAAAAGTACACTCCTTTCTAGTTGGTGTTTAGAAAATAGGTGGTCTTACCAATAGAATTTATTATGCCCTCATTATGTATAGTACACATATGGTTCTTGGATGATAAATTATTCTTGGATATGTGCTTATAAATATGAGTAAAGTTAGATGAGAAGCACATTTTATCTAATGGATCCAAGGTGTTGAGAAGTAAAGGAAAATGTTTTAACATGATAAAAATATCAAAGGAAAGGTCTTTCACAAGATTGCTCATGTGTTGATATATGACTTAATGTATGCAAAGAATCTAAGAAAGTTTCACATCATGTGGATGGGTCCCTATATCATCCATGACATACTAGATATGGGTGAATTAAAGTTGTGCCCCTTAGATGAAGAAATGTTATTTAGGCATTTCAATGAAAGTAGGCTATAACCATACTATTTGTAATCAATGATGGATTATTAAAAATAATGTTGTATGTTAGATGAAATGTCCTATAAAGATATTTATTTTATCATATTTTATTCTTTAATATTTTTGTTGTGATAATAGGAAGCATTTTTCCCCAAGTATTAAAGGAAATAGTTTACAAGGAAATTAACATGCATAAATTTCATAGGGTAGAAGAATCTTAATGCAAGTATATAAACAGGAGAATATGGCACAAATTAATTAATGCATTTGAATACCATATGCATAACTAGTGTGGGAAAATATGAAAAGGGGAAAAGAATTTTAAAAATAGTTTAATAGAAAATAATTAGGAAGTGGTTGGAAATGTATGAAAGAAAATCAATTTTATAGATACACAAGGTCTATAGGGTAAAGGGGCATCCAATTAAAAAAGAACATGAAAGGCCCAAGAATGTAGGGAAGGGGAAGAAATAGGTTGTATATAATGAAATAATAACAAGAGATGATATCATCTGATGGAAAAGATGTGTATGTATTAAATTATAAAAAATTTAGAATCGATGAAAAAGATGACTATCATTAAGGAAACTAATCCTTTTGAAGGATATAAATATGACCTCTGGAGGTCCTTAAAGGAGACTATGCCATTTAATATTTCCAAGGTCCAAAGTGCATTTAAGATAAATCTAAAGGAAAGAAAAGGGTTTAAATTATGGCACACATAATTCTAGCTAAATTTTAGATATTTGGGTGGCATTGAATAAGGAATCATCTAAAATTGATTGGTATTAACACAAAAAAAAAAGATGAAAGGAGTGAACTCTCATTATATACCAAGAATAATTGTAGTGAATTTTTGTGGCCACTATTAATTCATAATCAAAGCTTAAAGTCTGAGTAGGATATGAAGTATGATTGAACAATTGAGATAAAATGGCATTGAAAAGGAAAGTTGGATAAAATTCACATTCAAAAAGAGGAAAGAAATAAAAAGCTAGAGATATAGTGATAATTAAATAAGACATACTTAAACAAAGTGAAGTAATAAAATAAAACAACTACAAAAAGTAACCTCATCTTAAAATCACCATGATACAAATTTTAAAGCCTAATTTTCATGGTGAGGTTATAACATCATGTGTGTGCTATTTAATAATTGATGATTTAAATCGTCAATTTCCCAAATTAAAAAAAAAATATTAAGGATTAAATATAAAATGAAATGGATTTTACCTCAAATATGTATCCATTAAAATAAAATTGGATTTGAATGGTGTATTACAGCTTTGGGAACTACCATTCTTTCATAAACAAGAGAAATTGGTTAAGTTATTACTATTGTGTGTGCATGAAAGGAGACTATACTTTATATGAAGAATAATAACATTAATACCAAAGAAAAATTGTAAAAGAAACTATATTGATGAATAAGGGGGAAAACTTGAATCTTTCCATGATAAGTAAACATGTAGATGAATTTTACAAACAACTCAAGAATAAAAAATAAGCTATGTAATGCCCATTGAGAAGTTGGAAGAGTGTGCGATATTTGTTGCAACCCATATATTTATTAGGAAGTTATCTATTGAAAACATGTTGGGGATTTGACATAAAATAAGTGGTGTACACAACACACCAAATTATGGTAAATAAATTTCATTTTGAATTCATGTTTTATATAAGTGAAGATTTGATTGTGGACATAAAGGAGCAACATGTAAAAGGTGGAAGATTTTGGTGGGTGGAAATTATTAATGAGTTAAGAAATTAAACTTGAATAACCTCCTAAAACATTTTTTTAATTTATCCTCTTATGGTAATACAAAGTGTAGACATCCCAACTCCAACACCCTATTATTGTCATGAATCTACTATCATCTAAACCACCATTTATCCATAATCATCACTAATCATAACTATTCATCCATATTCATCACTAATTTATAAATAATCATCCTTAATAATCATTATTTATCCCTAATCATCCATAAATAATCGCTATTCATTCATTATCTTGAACTAATTTGCCTAAAATCTAATTTAGTCACCACTTCATACTTAAACCCTAATTATGTTATTTCAACCCCAACTTTATCATATTCTATCATGATACCCTAATCATGTTGTCAACACATCCCTAGCCAATCCATTCCAAACATACCATCCCCTTACCCATTTAACCCTAATCAATTAATCACACTATCCTAATTCTATCATGACCAGGCCTAATCCCACTAAATTAAACCCCAAATTAATAAACTAATTTATCACTATTAGGTAGATGATTTGTTTGACTATTAAAATCCATGAATAATACAAAATACAAAACATAAATAAAATAAAATCAATTGTAAATCACATCATGCAATCTTAAATCAAATCAACCATCTTAAATCAAATCCCTAAAATCCAAGACAATCAACCAAACCCATCATTCAATCAATCAAGACCATACCTCTCCAACCTCTCTCTTTAAATAAGCCAACCCCCATCATTGAATGAGGATATTGACTCAATATTATCCATCCATATCAAATCAAATCTAATCTTATATTTAACCCATAAAAATTATATGAATTGAACCCCTCTCCTTAACTTTGAACAAGCTTCAAGAGCTTAAGGAGACCATGTCCATTTATCAACCCAAGCTTAAATAGCCTAACGAAACCATGTCAATTTGAGTGAAGAAGTTTGAATAGCCTAAGGAGATCATTCCATTGTGGTTTTAATATAATATAGGTGGTTTTAATGTAATTAGAGGAATATCTCTCCCCCTACTCACTCAATTAGAGGTATTATTATTTATTAGAATAAGAAATTGATGTTATTTTGAGTTTATATTACTTTGATCTAATTTTATGTGTCTATTATTATAAAATCCATGACATCCCTAAACTTGAGCCTTCAACCATAATCATCATCAGTCCACACAATCAGTTAACTCTTCAATGCATGATTTCACATCAATCAATAATCAATTAAATCCAATCTTTTAGCTTTCTTAGGATATATCATTCCTACATCAAATGATGAAAGAAAATAGAGCAAACATTATTCACCTAGTCATGAGTGAAGTATTTAGATGATGTGTAGGTGTCTTTGGTATTATAGTATTCCCCTTAAGGTATTGGAGTCAATATATTAGTCTTTTAGTGTGTTTTGATATCCCTTTGGCATTTTCCCACCAAAATGGGCATTTGAATATTTGAAACCATGCTTAGTGTTATAGGAGTGTTTTGAGGAAGTCTCAAGGAATGTAATTTTATAAAATGTTGGCATAAGTTCATGTGTGGGTCTAGGTGGGTGTTCAAATATGATCTACATACATGTTATAATAAAAATGACATAGACTAAGGTCTTTGAATGTATCTATCATGTGAAGGTAGTTGTCATAAAAGGTGGTTATCCAAGTAAGTAGTTACCTTGAGTTTAGAAAGGGAAATGAATGAGTTTTTAGATTGAAATAGATGGTAGAATCATAGGATAAATCAGTTGGTTGTTGTTAGGAGTCAGTTAGAAGGTTGAGATAAGCAGAGGCACGGAGGATAATTAGAATGAATGAAAATAAAAATGCGAAACCTCTTTATTATGTCCTTGTCATAGAGTTGACATTGTAAGTAAATGAAATTAATAAAGTTGATATGATGGAAGAATATTATTATGTGTCTTTATGTAAATATTATTTTTGAATTCAAATTGAAGGATTGAGGGTCTTAAAACCTTTAAGATGGTATTTTTTAAGGGACTTTGTAGAACTTGTATATTATGGTCAAGCAATCTTGAGTGTGCATTTTGGTTAAGGGTTTGTAGAAAAAAGGTTGATTATTATATGAATTGGTAAGCCTTATTGTAACATTGATAACATTAATTAAGTGTTTAAAATGTGTTTGGTTACTTTTTTGAAGAATAATCATGCCCAAACCTGTAGGTCATTATATAGAGCTAACATTTGAGTTAAGTGATGAAGTGGGGTATTAAGAAAAGAGTACAATTATTGAAGAAGGTTTGTAGAGTTTTTAAATACATTTTAAAATACTCATATGAGTTTAAAAACTTTTTTTGAAACTTATAACAACCAAATGTTTTCCTCAGGCATACACAAGCAAACTATGTTGAAGTAATCTTGCAAAACTATTGGTCTAAGGTGATCAAACATTTTCTAAGTGAATATTAAGCATAAAAATTTGAAGATAGATGACTCAGACCTTATTTAGGTCTTTTGGAGGTTTGAAACCAATAATTGCCTCATTTCATCAATTTTGAACCCTCTCAGGTCCGCATAAAACACAAAAACCCTAGTTTAGGGTTAAAATCTAAAAAATTGAATGGAAAATGTTTTAACTAATGAAATTAGATAAAACTTGGTGTTTTAAAGGGTTTTGTCATGAAGAAGGATATTTTAAATGTTCTAGACCTTTATGGCCTTTTAAAGTATGGATTTAGCTGACTATGCATAAAAAAGGGGTACAACAAGGAAGGGATTTGAAGCATGAAAATTCATGGAGAGGAGAAATAGAATATAGGGTGATATAAAAAATTGTTATTTTATAAAATTTAAATATTAATTATTTGTACTAAAGCAAAAAGCCTAAAAAAGGATATTAGGAGAGGAGTTAGGTTGAGAACTTGATAAGGGAGGAAGCTAGTTGAAGTTGTGTTGGAGTTTGAGACCAGTTGAAACCAATTAGTTAATCTCTAGAGAAATATTTCATGTTAAAATATTATATATAAGGAACCGTGTTTAATAATTGATATGATTTGGACTGGAGAAGCTTGAAGCCTAATGACGCAAGTGTGAGATAGCATGAAAGAGAGTCTTGAGAGTGAATGGGATGAAAGAATGGAATAGTATAGTGTGAAAAGGACCTAAATCCATAATGAGATAATTTAAATAATCCTTGTGAATGGATCATACAAAATAATGATGTTGAAGCTAGTGAGGAATTGATGGACAAGAGAGATTGTTGAGTTTGGTTGTAAGAGTTGATGTTTGCAGTTATCATAGTGGGGTTACAATAGAGAATGAAACATGTCTTTACATCAGTTGGTATTAGATTAGAATGTTAATTGGGACAAGAATAGAAATAAATTCATTAAACAAAAAATTACTATTGACCATTTTTGGGTCTAATAGGCCAAAATCGGTCCCCTTCTTCCTCTAATGTTTTAGGCCATTTCATTTTTTTTTGGCACAAGTCCAAGAATTTCTAAAGACTCTATAGGTTTAAATCTACAGACTCTATAGGTCTAAATCTACAGACTCTATAGGTCTAAATCTATAGACTCTACAAGTCTAAATCTATGGACTCTGTAGGCCCATTTCTATGGACTCTATAGGTCCAAATCTATGGACTCTGTAGGTTTCTCTGGACTCAGCAGGGTTTGATTTTCTATAGACTTAGCAGGGCTTGTTCTTTTATGGACTTAGTAGTGAGTTTTTTCTACAAACTCTATCGGTGTAATCTTTTGATAGATGAAGAACCAGTTCAGAGAGTGCAAGGTTTTACAAAGCTTCTTGGGACTCTAGTCTAATGAAATTCATAAAGAAGGAGGGCTAAAATGGTTTAGAAGACACTTTTCCTTAAGGTTGGAAGGGTGGTTCAATGACATAATATTCCTAAGAGTTAGCACCCTTAAATTGGTTCAACACCTTCGGGTTCATCACTTGGTTCAATCGATGGGTTCAATTGCCTTGGTTCAATTGGCTTAGTTCAATGCCATTAGTTCATCAGTGTGTTCAAACACTTGGTTCATTAGACGGTTTAATGAGCTTGGTTCAAAGGCTCAACACGTAGTGTTGAACCATTAAACTGGTTTAATGAGTGGTTTAAGCAAATGGTTCAAAGGCTTGGTTCAACAAAGGCTCAGTGCGTAGTGTTGAACCGATTAAACTATTGAACCAATTTTGGTTCAATGGGTTGGTTCATTGGCTTGGTTCAAGAGGGCATCCCAAAGCTAAAGGGAAAATTACCTTGTGGAGGGCAGTTCTAGGTTCAAAGTTTAAGAGCCCTTGCGGAGGGCATGAAGCATTTCAAAAGAAAAGAGCTGCAAAGTTAAGTTTTCTTCAGACTTGGCATTGAAATAAATTCTTTCAAACTTTTTGTCTAAAGGAATTACTTCAGATAAAAAGCCTGAAGGAATTTGGGGGAAGGTTGCCAGTTCAAAGCAAAAGCCCAGGGAAGTCAAAGTGGCCAATTCCTACAGACTTTTTGTCCATGGGAAAAATCCCAAAGCAAAAACTCGTGGGAAAAGCCCGCAAAAAAGACCTGATGGATTTTTGCCAAGGACAGTGACGTCCTAAAAGCCATCAATTTTAAGGAGATGGACTAGCCATTGGGCATTAAATTTTAGGGTGATGGCTGTGAAAACATCAAATTTAAGGTAGTGAAATAGCTGTTGGTTTTTAAATACTTGCGTGCCAACCATGGAAAGAGCCTAAGGAATGTAGTGACCCACCAGAAGATTGCCCCTAAGGGCTGAAGGAGTAGAAAGAGACAAAGCAGGAAAAGGACAAAGAGCCCAGAGAACAAAGAGAGAAAAGTGCCAAGTGTAAGAACAAGTAGATAGCCCAAGTGGTGAAGGGAGGTGCCGATTCAAGAAGTTCCTCTAGCAAGTGATATAGTGCCCATGAATTGATTATTAGGAGGCACAAACAGCTAACAATGCAACCCATTTTATTCATTTCACATTAATGAGCAGACAAATGGTGTAATCACCTTGAAGAAGTGGTCTTGCAAGTAGACAAATGACATGGCTCATTGATGTTTAAGCGGCTTGCTCTTCCCAATGATAGGGGCACAAATGGGTCATTTGTAAAAGGGGGCACCAAAAGACCTCCTTCCTTCCTCTATATATTGGAGACTTGTCATTTGAAAAAGGATCTTTCACTTTTGTAAGGTGAAGCCCTAGCAAAATTTTCACCCAAAATCAAATAAATGCATTTTTACCTCTATTCTGGTTAGACATCTTTGTGTGTGTCTGAGTGTCAGTTTGTGTTTAGTCATTACTTCTTAATGCTTCCATAAGTTTAACACCAACATACCTAGTGTCTACAAGGTGCCATTTCTATAGGTAACAAAGAGAGCTGTATTTGGAAGTGTAGAGATAGAAGAAGGTACTATGCAATGTGCCTTTCTACATCACCTTTGGTGAGTCTCTATTTTCTATGTGTTCCATTAAAGCCTCCCTACTAAGCTTCCTATAACCTGTTCTTTCTACTAGTTTGAAGTGTACGCATGTGTTTGTCTGGTTTCAAGTGTGAGTGTGAGTAGGTCGAATCATTTGGTGCATCACCTCTTTTAGAGTAGATTTGTTTTCCTATAATCCTTCTCCCTTTTCACCTCCCATTATATGTTTATATACCTACATTAGCACTTATTGGAACAACTCAGATGCATCAAGGGAGCTAACCCTTACCTATAGACTCTCCCCTCTAGCTTCACTAGTCCCACATGTGAGAGGGGAGTTTCCATTTTGATGTGTGGAAGGTAGGAGCTCAGCCTCCTACCTCGAGTGCAATCCACTACATCAATAATTTTTGGCACGCTCGGTGGGACCCAATTTTACACTTAATAAAGTTTCAAGATTGATGCTAGTCCTGTTATAGCAAATCAACTATTTTTAGCATATAGCGACTCCACTGGTAAGAACTTCATTTCCTAATCAAAGACCAATCTGACTTCCTATGCCTAAAGTCACCACATGGTCTGCTTCTAAGGGTGTCCCTTTCAAATTTGTTGAATTTCCTTTGAACTCAACAAAAAGACTGAGGTTTGAGAGGACCCATCCTTATTTAGCAAACCACCTTCCCAAACCTATTGTAAGGAATGCATACACAATAGGGCTGTAATTACATCCCATCCCAGCTATGGCATTGCCCTTTATGACTTTTCATGGTTAGAGCCCCTTGAATCTCCCATGTTATGACCCAATTCTAGGAGCAACCCTAAAAATGTGCCTTCTTTTGATGGAGAGGGGCCCATTACAGTCATCAAGCACATCAAAAATATTGCTAACCTCTACAATATTCACAATGTCACTGAGGCAAATATCACAATCAGATTGTAACATTGTCTCTCAAGGGCGAAGCTCTTGACTAGTACGGGACTTTGGCTATAAATTCAATCAATTCTTGAAATGAATTAGGTACTCACTTGATAGACCATTTTAGGGAAAAGAGTGACCACCTCTCGCTTGTTGAGTAGCTGACTACCATGAAAAGAGCCCCACATGAATACATGCAAGATTTCAACACTCAGTTTTAGAAGACATGGGATAGAATCCCTGTTATGGTAAGACTGACTGCTAGCTATGCTTTCCTATATTATTTAAGAGCATTGAATAGTGATATCACTATTATGATACAATCCATGGGAGGACATGTGCTGCTTGTTACCTGTGTTATAGCTATAGTAGCTAAAAATTGCTTAGTGCAGGCTGGGAAAATAGCCCCTAGACCCCATATGCCACTTTTCCCCAAAATGCTACCTCCAATTCAAACCGCTACTCCCACATTAGCTCCTCTGCCCAGCATAGAGAATCCAGCTGCTGCTCCATCCAATGAGCTTCATGAAGTTAAAAGTCTATTGCAAAGTATGTCAAATGAACTTATGGCTCTTAAGAGGTAGCAAGCTCAAAGCAACCAACCAAATCAGGGATACCAGTAGTATGGTCAAGCCCCTAGATTCTCTTTCCAAAATTACAATCAAGGATAGGGTCAGCTTACTCAGACCAGACCTTTTTAGGGCTACAACCTAGGTACCCCTTCATCATCTAAGGTCATGGTGCCCATTCAAAACAATCTGGTATAGGAATAGCCAAGTTGTTCAACCATGGGATATGGTCAGGAGCAGGCTATTTATACAAATGAGATGATGGGCTATTGCCCAAATGTGCAAGAAACTTAGGCAGCCACCCATTCCTAGGTTTTTGAGGCTCTAATGCAACCCAGCATGAGTAGCAGTCAGGCCTAGACTAATTCTACCCTCATGAATCATCTAAAAGGATAATTCTATTCAATGAATTTTGTGGGTGCTATAGGCAATCAGGCTGACTGTGTTACAGCCAACACAAGATTCAAAAGAAGGGTGATGGAAGAAACTCAAGCTACTACCCAAGCATCAGTAATGCCTTCTTCATCACATGAAAATCAAAAAGTCCCAAGTTCTAGACCGTTAGTTGTACCTCTAACTCCTCAGCCTACCCCTCAAGCTGTACATAATTGCAAAGAAATTTTGAAGGAAGAAACCCTCGAGTCAACGTGGTTGACCAGATGAAGAAGCTACATATGAACATCTCCTTATGGGATTCACTGTCAATACTAGGGTAGAAAGACATGCTACAAAAGGAATTGCATGAATTAGATGAATGAGCTATCCCAGAAAAAGTTGATAACATTTTGATGATGAATGGACAACCTTCCACCTCAAGTCAAACCTAGAAGGAAAAGAAGATTCCTCCTTTTTATGTGTCCCTAGTCATAAGATATTTCTTGGTACATAATTGCATCATTGATAGAGGATCAAGCACCTTGGTGATGCCCAAATGCATAGTCGACAAGTTGGGCTTGAAATATGAAGAAATGACCAAGGGAGTTCTATAGCTGGATGGAACCCCAGCAAAGACAATTGGGGTGGTAAGAGGTTTGAGCTTGATGCTACATGCTTGCCCAACTTTCTTAGTTCTTCATGATGTGGTAGTGGTAGATGTCCCTCCCTACTTTTCCATCTACTTATCCAAGGATTTTACATCCAAGATAGCTGGCTAATTAGTAGCGAATTGGTCTTATCTAGTTTTTAGAACCAAGTATGGGACTTAAGTCAAGATTGAATTTGAGCCACTCCATAGAGATCACCTAGAACCTTATTTGCTAAAGGTAGCAAATGTCAGCTATGCCATCATTGACCAAGAAGAGTTCCAAATAGACCAATCACCATCCTCTGACCTTGAAGGAGTTGTAGACCTGCTCTTAGATGAATGGGGAAGTGACAATTTTGAGCATGATCCCTACAAGTTCATAGAGGAGGCAGGCCTTGGAATTTATTGCATGCATGAAGAGGGTACTTTTATACCAAATTTGATGAAAGCTAGCCAGGAGAACTTAGGTCTATGGCAGCTATTCTTTGATGGTTCAAAGAGTAAGTTGGGAGCTGGTGGTGGAGCGGTGCTAGTCTCTCCTTCAAAAGAGGTATTTTTTAGCCTTTTGGTTCCAATTTTCTTGCACATGCAATGTTTTAAAATATGAATCCCTCATCCATAGCTTGGAGTGGGCAAGGAAAAGAGGAATCAAATAGCTGCAAGTGTTTGGCGACAGTGAGCTGATTGTCAACCAAGTAAGAGGCCAAAATTTGATGAAGAACTCTCTACTGAAGTCCTATAAACATAGGGTATGGGACTTAGTGGAAATTTTTTGTGCTTTCAATATTACTTCCATCCCTAGAGAATAGAACAAGCAAGCAAATAGGCTAGCGGCAGTTGGTGCCCAGTTTGATATTGCTAAGGAAATAGGTCGAGACCATAGCTCACATCACTTGAAAGTAGTGATCCAGCCTTCTGTACCTGACAACATCACCAACTGGTAGGTTTTCAATAATGATCAGCAAATAACACTTTTCCTACAATAATAAGTATAATTCACTACAAAAAACTAGGCAAAGCTACAGCAGTAATATGGCAACCAAATTGTTCAGTTGAAGAACAATAAGCTTCCCAAAGGTCTGGTGACTCTAGAGAATATCTTCAATGGAGATGACCAATTAAGAAGTGACAAGGTGTGCATGGCAACAAAGGAGGAGCACCATGAGAAGGTGGAAATATTCAAGGACAAGCTGCTTGCACTTGGAAAAGTGTGCACAAACAAGGAAAGGCAAGCCTTCATCTCGTTGTGCTAAGAATTTGCTAATATTTTTGCTTGGGAGTATAGTGATTTGAAGGGTTTTGATTTGAGCTTAGCCCAACATACCATTGAACTAGAAGGTGCTAAACCAATCAAGTAGAAGTAGAGGCCTGTCAATCCAATGATCGAGCCTCTCATGTGTAAGGAACTCACCAAATTGATTGAGTCTAAGATAATATTTCCAATCAACCACTCTTCTTGGCTAGCCAATCTTGTTCCTATCTAGAAAAAGAATGGAGAGATCAGACTGTGCATCAATTTCAAAGACCTCAATAGAGTCTCTTTGAAAGACCATTATCCTCTCCCAAGCATGGAGCAGATCCTTTAGATGGTGATAGGCAGTGAGCGTTTCTCTCTTCTGGATGGATATTCAGGATACAACTAGATTTTATTGCAAGATTGTGATCAGCACAAAATAGCCTTCACAATCAAATGGGGAATGTTTGCTTATAGGAAAATGCCTTTCGGACTATCTAATGCTGGTGCCACTTTCCAACGAGCTATGGACATGGCCTTTCAAAGCCTGATAAACAAGATTATGCTGGTATATCTTAACGATGTGATAGTTTTCTCCAAGGAAGTGAGCTAGCACATGAAACACCTCAGGCAAATCTTTGAGAGGCATAGAGAGTTTGGTATCTCTCTCAATCCTAAGAAATGTGTGTTTTCTATCCATGAGGGAAAGCTCCTTGGTCACATTATTTCTTCGAAAGGTCTGGCTATTGATCCAAAAAGAGTTCACTCCATCCTAGAGTTGTCCTTATTCAAGCACAAAAAAGGCCTAAAAAGCTTCTTTGATAAGATAAATTTCATACAGAGATTTATCCCAAATTTTGTAGAGATGGTTAAGCCATTGACCTCTATGCTGAGGAAGGGTGAGGAGTTCACATGGATAGTATAGAGAAAATATAGTTTTGAAGAAATCAAGTAGGCCATAGCTTGGGCTTCTACTTTGATTAGCCCTGACTTCACCAAAGATTTCAACCTCTACACCTTCGGCAATGAAGAGCTAATCTCTGCCATGCTTACCCAAGTAAGTGATGATAACCTTGAGTAGCCAATTACATTTTTTAGTCAAGGCCTAGAAGGTTTTGAAGTCAGATACACATATGTGGAAAATCAAGTCTTGGCAGTCATACAGAGTCTAAAGAAATTCAAACACATGCCATCCAATAGCAGAATCCATCTCATGGTTCCACATCCTAGCATCAAGGATTTATTGATCAACTGAGATCTAAATGAGAAGAGAGCAGGGTGGATCACTAAGGTGATGGAATATGATGTAGATATCAAGATCACCAAACTGGTAAGAGGGAGAGGCCTATGTGAACACCTCGTTGTAGACTTTAAACAACAAAAGGAGGATAGTCTGCTAATCCTTGATGCAACTATAGTAGAAGAGCCAGCTATTATGAGGGATTGGACATCAGACGTGAGGCATTTCCTTCTCACTGGTGAGTGCCCACAATCACTTGATAGCACCAAGAGAAGGTATTTTAGACTCCAGTGTCTTCCTTATGCCCTGATTAATGGAGTGTTGTTTAGGAAAGATCTCTCAAGAGTTTTTAAAGATGATTGGACTCAAGTCAGGCTAATAGGGTGCTATCCAAATTCCATGATGGACTAGTTGGCAGTCATTTTGCTCCTAGAGCTACTGTAGCAAGAATAATGAGAGATGGCTATTTCTGGCCTACTCTTTTCAAGGACACCCATGCCTGGGTAAGAAAGTGCCAGAAGTGCACACTTTTTGATGGGAAGTAATGATTGGCTGCCATGCCTTTATAGCCTATTCAGGTGAAGTAGCCATTCATGCAGTGGGGTATAGAATTCATAGGGATGATTAATCCTCCCTCCAATGCTGGACACAAGTGGGTCCTGACTGCCACTGATTATTTCATAAGATGGGTAGAGGTTATTGCTCTGAAGGAGGCCAATGAAAGTGCAGTCTTGGATTTTTATGAAGATCTGGTGGTGAGGTTTGAGGTTCCAGCAACCATAATCTTAGATAATGCATTAGATTTTTTGGGAACCAAAACAAGTGAATGGGCACTGAGATATGGTATATATCTTAGCACTTCATCCAATTACTACCCATAAGGGAATGGATTGGTTGAGTCTACAAATAAGAACCTGATCAGGATCATCAAGCAAACCATGGAGGAAATTTAGAGGACTTGGCATGCCAAGTTGAAAATAGCCCTATGGGTAGATAGGGTCACCCTGAAGAGGGCAATTGGCAACTTGCCATACACGCTCATCTATGGAAGGGAAGCTAGGCTCCCCATTTCACTCAAGTTGCTAGCCTTGGATCTCGCTTGCTAGCTACAATTAGAAGAAGGAAATAGCATGGAAGTTAGATTATGTGAGTTGATGGAACTCTAAGAGGCAAGGGACCGGGCTATGGCTTCTATGACTAGCCACCAATAGCAAGTGAAGAGACACTTCAATAAGAAATCTTCATCAAAATATTTCTCTGAAGGAAACATTGTCTTGAAATGGGATGAAGATTGAGTTAAGCCTAAAAAGCATGTAAAATTTGATGCCTTATGGAGTGGACCATACGTAATCACTTAGTGTAAGAAGTATAATGCATTCCAACTCTGTAGGTTGGATGGTGAAGAACTATATATCCCAGTTAATGGGATACATCTTAAGCATTACCATTGAGCCCCTTCTCCATCATGTATATATTTTCCCTTGCTTTTCTCCTATTTTCCCTAAGTGCTTTCTGCACATGTTGGTAGTTTTCTTAGCTTTATGTGTGTTTCTTTTCCTTTTGAGGTAAATATTCATGATTGGTTCTAGATTTATCAAAGCTATTACTGATCTTTAAGTTACAATTTGACCTTGTGCCCAATAGATTTTGAGGCAACTAGCTTCTAAGCATAGTAGGCATGCTTCCCCTGTGAGTCACCAATTTGTTGACCATTTTTGGGTCAACAGGGCAAAATCAGTCCCCTTTTTCCTCTAATGTTTTAGGACATTTCATTTTTGTTTTTTACACAAGTCTAGGAATTTCTACAGACTCTGTAGGTCTAAATTTATAGACTCTACATGTCTAAATCTATAGACTCTGCAGGTCTAAATCTACAGACTCTGTAGGCCCATTTCTATGGACTCTACAGGTCCAAATCTATGGAATCTGTAGGTTTTTATGGAATCAATAGGGTTTGATTTTATACAAACTTAGTAGGGCTTGTTCTTCTATGAACTCAGCAGTGAGTTTTTTTATGAACTCTATAGGTGTAATCTTTTGACAGATGAAGAACCAGTTCAGAGAGTGCAAGGTTTTGAAAAGCTTCTTCAGACTCTAGTCTGAATAAATTCATAAGGAAGGAGGGCTAAAATGGTTTAGAAGACACTTTTCCTTAAGGTTGGAAGGGTGTTTTAATGACTTAATCTTCCTAAGAGTTAGCACCTTTGAACCGTTGAACCGGTTCAATGCCTTCGGGTTCATCACTTGGTTCAATCGACAGGTTCAATTGCCTTAGTTCAATCAGCTTAGTTTAACACCATCAGTTCATCAGTTGGTTCAAACACTTGGTTCATTGGATGGTTCAATGAGCTTGGTTCAAAGGCTCAGTGCACAGTGTTGAACCATTGAACCGGTTCAATGAGTGGTTGAAGTGAATGGTTTGAAGGCTTGGTTAAACAAAGGCTCAGTACGCAGTGTTGAATCATTGAATCGATTGAACCATTGAACCAATTTTGGTTCAATGGGTTGGTTCAATGGCTTAGTTCAAGGGGGCATCCCAAAGCTGAAGGGCAAGTGCCCTTATAGAGGGCAGTTCTAGGTTCAAGGGCCCTTACAGAGGGCATGAAGCATTTTAAAAGAAAAGAGCTACAAAGTTAAGTTTTCTTTAGACTTGGCATTGAAACGAATTCTTTCAGACTTTTTGTCTAAAGGAATTCCTTTAGATAAAAAGCTCAAAGCAATTCAAGGGAAGGCCACCAGTTCAAAGCATCACCTCTTTTAGAGTAGATTTGTTTTCCTATAATCCTTCTCCCTTTTCACCCCCCATTATATATCTATATACTTGCATTAGCACTTATTGGAACAACTCAGATGCATCAAGGGAGCTAGCCCTTACCTAGAGACTCTCCCCTCCAGCTTCACCAATCCCACAAGTGAGAGGGGAGTTTCCATTTTGATGTGTGGAAGGTAGGAGCTCAGCCTCCTGCCCTAGGTGTAATCCATTGTGTCAACAAGTAGATGTTTTGTTTTAGTTTTTAATTTATGTTTTGTTCATGAGATGGTATTGAAGTGTGAATGAAAAGTTGAGTTTGGTAAGTAGCCCTAAAGCCATTGAGTCTTGTTGATATAGATAGAGCTATTGGAAATATCAAGAGTGAGCTAAAGAGTGATAATAAAGAGAGATAAAGGTGTCGTAGGCAAACGATAAGAGAGAGACCCAAGTGTGAGGTCATGAGTGGCAAGTAGATGAGGCTTTCCAAAGAGGTATAGGTCTAGGTGAGACCAAGATATTGATAGAAGGATAAGATGAAGATAGAGAGAGAATAGAAGAAATAGAGTAAAGGTGAGAATAATACCATAAATAGAGGAAGGTACAAGAAGACACCAAGAGGAAAGATATAGAGAAAGAGATGATAGAAGTAAGGTAGTAGTTGGATGAGTTATTGACCATAATAGAGAAAATGATAGAAAGTACAAACCCACACTTTGTATGGGTCATGAGGAAGAAGAAAATCAAGTGTCCAATAAGGATATAAGTGAAGAAAAGGAAGATGAAAACCATGAGATATGAAAGAGTGCAAAAAAAGTTGCTTTGTAAGCAACTCAAGAGAGAAATGATGAGTTATAGAGTGAGTGAGCAACATATGGAGCAAGTGGATGAAGATAAATAGTACCTTGAGGAGGAAGATAATATTAGATTGATTGAGGACAAATAATTTAGTTGCAACCAACTAGGTGATGAGAAGGATAAAGAAGAAGAAAATCAATTTGCAGACCTCATGGAAGGTTGGGAAAATGAAGTACAACTAATGGACAAAGGTATAATAGCTGATTACATGTTTACATATGAGAGTGTTAGATAGTTAGAGGTAGAATTGGAAGACTTATAGAGAGCCTTACATGGTGATATTATGGTGAATTATGATAAGGTATAGGTTGCAGCAATTGAGATCCACATAAAGGAGGATAAAGGACATGAAGAAAAGGCATTGTTGGTAGTGGTACAATAGATTGAAGCAGGTAGTTGATAAATTGATATTGTTGTTGTTGTAATAATGAATATATTATCAAAATAAGATGAAAGTGTAATTTTATCATTAGTATTTTTGGGCATAACCAGCCCATATGATAGATGAAAAACTTTAGGTATAAGTGTATATTATATGCTAGTTGTTACAAGCAAGCCTTGTAAGTACGGAGGCAAATTTGTCTTTGATAGAGGGAAGCATGAGAGTAAATAAGAGTAGCTGAATCATGGAGTAAAAAAAATAGAGGTGGATGATCCAAGGAACATGAATTAGAAGACAAGGAAGAAAATCACACAATAGTCCATTAGATCTCAAATTCTTTCTTGCCTGGGAGTATGATGTAGGAACATCAAAGCAAACATTGTTCATCCAGCCATGAGTGAAGTCTTCAAGTGATGTGTAGGTGTATTTGGTCTTATAGTATTCCCATCAAGGAATTGGAGTCAATAAATTAGTATTTTAGTGTGTTTTGATATCCCTTTGGCATTTTACCACCAAAATGGGCATTTGAATATTTGAAATTATGCTTAATGTGTTAGGAGTGTTTTGAGGAAGTGTCAAGGAATGTCATGTTATAAAATGTTGGTATGAGGTTGTGTGGGTCTAGGTGGGTGTTAAAACATGATATATGTACAATTTATAATAAAAATTATGTAGACTAAGGTCTTTGAATGTATCTATCATGTGAAGGTAGTTGTCATAAAAGTTGGTTATCCAAGTAAGTAGTTACCTTGAGTTTGGAAAGGGAAATGAATGAGTTTTTGGATTGAAGTAGATGGTAGAATCATAGGAGAACCCATTTGGTATTTTTTAGGAGTAATTTATAATGTTGAGAGAGGTAGAGGTATGAAGGAGACCCAGAATGAATGAAAACAAAAATGCAAAACCTCTGTATTTTGTCCTTATGATAGAGTTGACATTGTAAATGAATGAAATCAATAAAGTTGATACGATGAAAGAAGATATATATATATATATATATATATATATATATATATATATATATATATATATATATATATATATATATATATATTAAATTTAAATTGAATTATTGAGGGTCTTTAAACCTTTAAGATAGTATTTTTTAAGGGACATTGTAGAACTTGTATACTATGGTTAAGCAATCTTGAGTGTGTATTTTGGTTAAGAAAGGGTCTATACAAAAAATATTGATGATTATATGAATTTTTAAGCCTATTTTAATATTTTTAACATTATTTAAGTTTTAATAATGTTTTTGGTTAAATATTTGAAGAATAATAATGCCTATACTTCTAGGTCATTATGTCTGCATAGCTAAACAAAGCTAACATTTGAGTTAAGTCATGAAGTGGGGTATTAAGAAAATATTATAATGATTAAGGAAGGTATATATAGTTTTTAAATAAATTTTATAATCCTCAAATGAGTTTAAAAACTTTTTTTTAAACTTATACCAACCAAATATTTTCCCTTAGGCATACACAAGTAGACTATGTTAAAGTAATCTTGCAGAACTATTGGTATAAGGTGATCAGCCATTTTATAAGTGAATGTTAAGCATTGAAAAGTTAAAGGTAGAATAGGTAGACATTATTTATGTAATTTTGAGTTTTAAAACCAATAATGGCCTCATTTCATCCATTTTGAACCCTCTCAAGTCTGCACAGAACACATAAACCCTAGTTTAGGGTTAAGATCTAAAAAGTTGAATAGAAAATGTTTTAACAAATGAAATTAGATGAAAATTGATAGTTTAAAGGATTTTGGAATGAATAATGATATTTTAAAGGTTATATACTTGTATATAATTTTTAATTATGGATTTACTGATTGTGTGTAAAGAAGGGGTAAAGAGACCTAATTAGGTTTGAGCAAGCATTGGAAAAGACAACTAGGAAGGGAGTTGAAGACTAAAACTTCATGGAGAGGAGAAAGAGGATAGAGGGTGATAGAAATAAGTTTTAGTTTCTCAAATTTAAATATTACTTTTCTATACTAGAGAAAAAATCCTAAAAAGAGGCTATGAAGAGAGGAGTTAGGATAAGAAATTGATAAGGGAAGAAGGTTGTTGAAGTTGTGTTAGAGTTTGAGACAAGTTGAAACAAGTTAGTTAAGCTCTAAAGGGATTTCATGTTGAAATATTTTATACAAGGAATCTAGTTCAAGAATTGAGGTGGTTCAGCTTAGAGAAGATTAAAGCCTAATGATGCTAGTGTGAGATATCATAAAAGAGAATCTTGAGAGTGAATGGGATGAAAGAATGGAAGACTGTAGGTGTTTAGAGGACCTAAAGCTATAATGAGAAAATGAAAACTATTCTTATGAATGGATGATACAAGATATGATGTTAAATCTAGTGAGGAGTTGATGTACAAGAGATATTATGGAGTTTGGTTGCAAGAGTTGATGTTTGCAAGTGTTAGAGTGGGGTTAGAGCATATAATGAAATAGGTATCTACATCATCAAAGCTAATATATTTCTTGGGATTTATCATTCCCATATCAAATATCACAACTTTATTGGGATATATCATTCCCAATCCACCCACTCACATATATTTTTATTTGGAGAACATCAAATCTCACAACTTTATCAAGATATATTATTCCAAATATATCCCCTCACATAAATTTATTTTTGAGAAAATAAACAATGCATGAAATACTTAGATCAATTGTGTTAATCTCATCCATCCATAACATCTAAAAATACCATAATATCCATACAAACATTTATATCCATTATTATCATACTATGCATGAGTCCCCACCCCTAGCCTATCTAAATTTTAACCCTTACCCCTCCCATTTATCCATAATTATTTCATTTAAACCCTTATTCTCATTTTTATATCCCATATGTGTTTTTATCCCTATATGCCCTCTTGAGGGGTCATCAATTCTACCAAAATCATCACTATATTCCATCCATCTCTCTAACCATCATACCACTAGGGGCATCCTATTGCATTCATCTTTCTTCCTCTACATTCTATGAGAAGTTAATGATTATTTTAGTTGTAACATTATATAAAAGAGGGGGAAAATGTAGACATCCTAATTTTGCCACTAGATTTTATCACTAGTATACTATCATCTAATCCACCATTCCCCCTTATTCATCCCTAATCTTCCCTAATCATATGTGATCATCTATAATTATCACTTATTCATCATTTATCCCTACTTCATCTATTACAACCCTAATCCCATAATTACGTAATCCTAATCATATCATTAACACATTCCTATCCAAACCCCATCACACCACCTCTCCTAATCAAGTAATCACACTATCCTAATTCTATCATGACCTTACTCAATCCCATCAAAATTAAACACTAGATTATTAATTTAATTGATCACTATTAGTTAGATGATTAGTCCTAATAATAAAATCCATGCACAATCTAAAATCCAAAATATAAAAATAAAAGAGTATCCAAATGAATGAAGTCACCCCATCATTAATAAAATTACCCCATCTCAAATCAAATACCAAAATTCTAAGTCAAAATGCAAATCAATCAAACCCATTCCTAAATCAATACCATACCTCTATAACCTATCTCCTTTAATATCCAACCCCCCTTATTTAATTATGAAATTGACTCAATCCTATACTTCCAGATCAAATCAAATATAACCATCTAGTTACCACATCAAAAATATATAAATTTAATCCCTCACCCTCATTTAAAAAAAATACTAAGACTAAGGAGTCTCTATCCATTGAATGAGAAAAAATTCAAGTGCCTAAGGAAATCATGTCTATTTATTGAGAAAATAGTGAATATCCTAAGGATATAATGCCATTGTGAGAAGAATAAATAAACATTCATCCCATCATCCCATCACCAATATAAGGGAATTGCTACTAAAATTCTTGCATGGATTGACTTAACCATCCACAATAATCATCAATCAAGAAAAAATCAACATAAAAAAGATGTATTCATGGTAAGTGGAGGTATATTTATCTCCTTTCTTTCTCAATTTAA
This sequence comes from Torreya grandis, assembly GCA_037957365.1. NCBI lineage: Eukaryota > Viridiplantae > Streptophyta > Pinopsida > Cupressales > Taxaceae > Torreya > Torreya grandis. The sequence goes on along the minus strand of JARHVA010000514.1, from coordinate 2,057,174 downwards.
GGTATTATAATTTATTAGAGTATAATATTGATGTTATTTTGAGTTTCTTTTTGCACTAACTCTAATTTTATGTGTACACTAAGTACATAAATTTGTCTTCTCTTTTTTAATTAAATAGTACTAAATGAATATGATATGCATATATTTGATATTTTATTTTTAAAACTATTATATTATGAATAATATTTCATCATGTACTATCATTACTATTATGGCCTACTACTAATTCGATACATACATATCTCAAGATTGAGTTATGAAGAAGCATGAATCAATAGCCAACATGTAGAAACTAGGTAGGGCAACTTGTAGTAATAGGGCATGTCATCCCACAAAAACTATGTATTCAACCTATAAAAATGGAATACTTCTATCCTAACCCATAACAATTACACATATATTGTAGTAACTATATGACAACTATTCCAGCTTGTAGTAGAACTATAATAATTAACTAAAACATTTGATATAATGAATTTTTGAGCTATAACGATTAGAAGATCATGGCAGGTGGGTCTTATAGTTTATGGAAAGGAAAACTAATGCCTAAATGTATTATCAACACCCTTTATCCAATGGAATGTGATTCCCAACTGTTAAAACTATGTAAAAATATTCTTTCTATCTTGTTATATGTTATAACTAATTATTAGTTATAGATCTATCATTTACCATGAAAAGGTTGTTTCCATATATTATGTTAAACAACTAAGATAAAGACAATTTTTTTCGTAACTATAAAATAACAATAAATAATCTACCTTATATATTAAAGAGGAAATAACAAGGTATAAAAGGTAATAGGGAAAATTGAATGAGTAGTGAATAGATGATAAATAAACACCACTTAAAGCTTTTGTAATCTTTTGTTGTATAAATAATCACATTGTTATGGGTTTATTTATTCAAGGATAAGTGATTTAAAGTAAATAAGTTTTACCCATGGGAAGGATTGAAACTCAAACCTAATTGAGAAGGTCCCCCTTAAGGAGTTGTGGTGAAGATCTTGATTTGTTGATTAGTTGTTTTTCTACTTTCATCATTTATGGTTTCCTTTAAAATTTATCTGTGTTTCTAACATTCATAAGTTCAATTCAATTTAAAAAATAGTAATTGTGTGAGCATAATTTTATTATATATCAATAAAATGCCAAATACATAAATTTAAAAATTAATTCCTTTTTGAAATCATTTCCTGCAAGTGTGATTTTATTTTCTACAATTTAATTTCATGCAAGTGTGTTTCCTTTTATGTGACCAATAGCTTCTCAACCTCTACAAGAACTAGTGTTTCATATATAGTGTTGACATCTTGCCAAAATATATAAACCTAGGTTGATAATTAGTAAAAATATTAATATTGATAAACTAAGTGGTTTCTTTATCCCATCATTGATTGGTAAGGTTATACACAAATATTAACTAATTTTCATTAGGTTTAATGGGTGAAACTATGGTAGTATTGCAACACCACTCACTTCCTTTTTGAAGAAAGATTCCTTCCAGTGGACTGATATAGCTACCAAGGCATTTAAACAACTGAAAATGGCTCTATGCACCACTCTAGTATTAGCTAATCCATATTTTTCTAAAACTTTTGTGGTTGAATGTGATGCATATGGATATGGTATGGGTACAATACTCATGCAAGAGGGTAAGCCCATTACCTTTGAAAGTCATCAACTGAAGGGTAAAAATCAACTCAAACCCATCTATGAGAAAGAGATTATGACCATTCTATATGCATTCAAATAATGGAGACCTTATCTATTGGGTCATCACTTTCAGGTAAAGATTGATCATGATAGACCTAAATATTTTTTAGAATAGTGGTTATCCTCTAAAAAAAATGGGTGATGAAAATGTTAGGTTTTTATTTTTAAATAGTCTACAAGAAAGGAAAAAAAATGTGGTGGTTGATGCACTATCTAGGTGAGATGAACCAATTGAGGCATTGTTATGTGCCATCACCATTTAGCAAGTAGACTAGCTGAAGGAAGTAAGGGAAGAATGGGAGAATGATAGTATTACCCATGCATTTATTCAGAATCTATAATAGGGTTATCATGGGATTGAAAAGTTTACATGGAAGGGGAATGCATTATGGTACAAAGATAGATTATATCTATGTCAAAATTCTATTCTCAAATAGAAAATCCTTCAAGAACTTCATGCATCTCCACTTTGTGGTCACTTAGGGTTTTTGAAAACCTATCATAGAGTCAAGAAGGACTTTTTTGTAAAGGACTCAAGGGGGGTGTACAAAAATATGTGTTTGAATGTATGGTTTGTTAGCAAAACAAAGGTGAAACCATTAAAACCCTAGGTCTTTTACAACTCTTATCCGTCCCTAGTTAATGATGGGAAGAGGTTTCTATGTATTTCATTACTAGGTTAACACAATCTAAAGGTATAAATGTTATCATGGTTATTGTGGATAGAATCACAAAGTATGCTCATTTTTGTTCTTTATCTCAAGCATTGGTGGCTAGTACAATAACTTCTACCTTCCTCAGTATATTTCATAAATTGCATGGTACTCCTAAGATTATTATTAGTGATCAAGATCCCACATTCACTAGTAATTTTTAGACAAAGTTATTTGCATGTTTGGTAACCCAATTGGATCATAAATCATCATATCATCCTTAATTAAATGGAAAAATTGAGGTAGTCAACAAGTGTTTAGAAGGGTACCTTCATTATTTTGTGTCAGATAAACAAGATAAATGGGTTGAATGGCTGCCCTTGGTTGAATGGTGGTATAATATTTCAGTGCATAGTTCATCCAAAATGTCTCCTTTTATGGAATTATATAGATACCATCCCTCACTTCACCCTTGAAGACCCACCCAAAGGTATGTGTAGTGGAGGAACACATTCAACATCAATAAGAAGTCCTTGCTAGTTTGTGAGAAAATTTAGCTTTGGCCCATAATTACATGAAGCAACAAGTAGATCAACATAAAAGTGAGAGGCATTTTGAAATTGGTGATTGGGTGTTTGTTTGCTTGTATCCATATAAGTAGATGTACTTAAATCAATAGTATAAGGATAATAATCTATCTCTCAAGTATTATGGCCCTTATCATATCTTACATAAAATTGGTAGTGTGGCCTACAAGTTGGAATTTCCTCCATCCACTCGCATTCATGAGTGGTAACTCTTTATATACACCATTTCATCCCTTCATCTTAAATGTGAAAGGTAGTTTAAACTAGCACATAATCCTCTTTGGTTTTATGTTCCTCCTTGGAAAATAGTCTATCTTACTTTTTTGGGCTCAATATGATCCCCCCCCCCCCCACACACACACACACATAGTGGTTACTCAAGCCACATGATGGGAACCAGAAATAAGTTTATCTCATTAAATAAGAATGCTACATGAACCATGAGGTTTAGAAACAACACAACTACTAATATAGTTGGCAAGAGTATCCTGAGTTTGTATAATGGAAAGACCAAGACACAAAATGTGTTATATGTGGAAGGTTTGAAGCATAACCTACTCAATGTATGTAAAATTTTTAATCAAAGACACATACTAACCTTTCATGGCATAGAATGTGAGATAAGAAGAGCCAAATTAGGAAGGCTAATTATCAATGCCAAGAGGATTAAAAACAACCTATATATACTAAATAACATCAAGAAGGATAGATGTTTCATGATCAAGATAAATGAAATTGGGATATGGAATAAAAGTCTAGCTCACCTAAACTTTGATAATTTGGTCAAAAGTAACACTAAGAAGTCTATAAAGAACACACCTAAGATCATAAAACCTACAAACATACTTTGAAAAACATGTCAACATGGTAAGCAAACTAAAATAAAGCTCAAATCCAAGGAGTACTCTACCAAAAAACCCTTGAAGTTAATTCATATTGATATCTATGGGCCTATACGAATTCAAAGCATATAATTCATGTTACTCATTGATGATTACACAAGAATGACTTGGGTTGCATTACTGAAGGAGAAATCAAAATATCTTGACAAGTTCAAGGCATTCAAGGCCCTTATTTATAATGAGAAAAATGGGAAGATCAAGTGCCTAAGATATGATAGAGGAGAGTTTTGGTCTAATGAGTTTGATGACTTATGTAAGGCTAATGAAATAAAGAGATAATTATTAGTAGATGGGACACCTCAGTAAAAAGGGTTAGTAGAAAAGAAGAATAGAACAGTTCAAGAGTTTTCTAGAACTATGTTGCATGAGTCTATATTATCTAATAGATATTTAAGAGAGGTAGTTAGCACTACTATCTATATTTTGAATAGAGGATAGATAAGGATCAATGGTAACAAGACTCATTATGAACTATATAAGGGTATACTTGTAAATATTGAACACTTTTAAATGTTTGGGAGCAAATGTTTCATCAAAAGAGATGATGAAAACTTGGATAAGTTTGATTCTTGATTTGATGAAGTCATATTCTTAGGATACTCATCAATGAGCTCAACCTATAGATTTTATAACAAGAGACTACAAAAGATAGTAGAAAGCACCAATGTAAATATTGATGAGACAAGGAAATCTCACTCATAGTCACAAAATAATTTAGATAATTCAGAATTCAAGAATTATGAGGAGACTATAGAGGTTGAAGAGAAGGAAGAAGAAGTTGAAGAGAGATAAGAATCAAAAGGACCTTTAAGATAAATGTAAAGGGATCATCCTAAATCTCAAATAATTGGAAATAAGAATGTAGGTATGCAAACTAGAATAAGGTTGTTAAGTAATCTAAATCAAGAGAATATTTCTATATTATCCAATATTGAACCTAAGAGTCATATAGAAGCAAACAAAGACAAATTTTGAATAAGTGATATGAATGAAGAGTTAGATCAAATAGCGAATAATGAGACTTGAAAACTAGTTCCCAGGCCTAAAGACAAAAATGTCATTGACACAAAATGGGTGTTTAGAAATAAGTTGAATGAATATGGAGCTCACTAGGAAAAAGGATAGATATGTATGCAAGGGATATGCATAGGTTGAAGGGATAGACTTTGAGGAGACCTTTATACCAGTAACAATATTTGAGGCAATCAGATTATTTTTAGCTTATGTAGGATTCAAAGGATTCAAGGTATACCACATGGATGTCAATTCTACCTTTTTAAATGGGACTTTGGAAGAAGAAGTGTACATTGAGAAACCTAAAGGGTTATCACTAACAGATAACAAAGACTATGTTTACATATTGAAAAAGTTTCTCTATGTTCTAAATCAAGATCCTAGAGTTTGGTATGATAGGTTAGACAAGTATATTTTGAATCAAGGATTCAAAAGAGGAATTGTATACAATAATCTATACATCCAGATATAAAATGACCAATCAACTGATAACAATTATTTATGTAGATGACATCATCTTTGGTGGAAAATAATGAGAACATGACAAAGGCATTTTTAGAGGTAATGAAGAAAGAGTTTGAGATTTCTATGCTAGGAGAACTATCATTCTTTCTAGGGTTACAAATCACTCAATCTAAAAAAGTTATACTCCATATTAAAAGCTAAGTACATAAGAAAGATGTTGAAAAAGTTTGAGATGGGAGGATTTCAATGTAGTTAATACACCCATGACCACATGATGCAAGATAAGTAAGGAATATGAGTCTTCAAAGATCAATTAGATGTCATATAAGTCAATGATTGGAGGTGTGTTATATACCACTACCTCTAGACCTAAAATCATGTAATTAGTAGGTCTTATGGGAACCATTTCAAGTATATCTAAAGTAGAATCATCTTCAATCAGTTAAAAGGATACTCAGGTATCTCAAGGGGACTATGGAGTATAGGTTATGGTATCCAATAAGTGAGGAGTTCAATTTGACAAGCTACATGGATGTAGATTGGGAAGGGAAGTATAGATGATAGGAAGAGTACAAGTGGAGGATATTTCTTCCTAAGAGGGTGCCTAATGTCATGGATAATCAAGAAGAAACCATCAATATCTTTTTCCATTAGTGAGGCTGAGTATATATTAGTAGCTTCACATTACATAGGCTCTATGGATGAAACAGACCTTAAAAGACTATAAGGTGGAGTATGATGGTCCTAGCCCTATCTATTATGATAATACAAGTACTATAAGTGTCTCAAAAAACCCTATCATGCACTCAAGAACCAAACACATTCCCATTAGGTATTATTTTATAAGAGAGAAGTTAAATGAACAAAGTGTCAAACTTGAATATGTTTCTACACAGGATCAGATTGTAGACATCCTAACCAAACCACTTCTAAAGGTAACTTTTGAACACCTAAGATAGGAGTTGGGTGTAATTCCTACCCTTAAAAAATCATTAAATTTTTTGAGTACTTAGGGGGACCTAATCATGCTCATTACCTCTAAGAACCAGTGAGTTATTTTGAGAAGGTATACATGGAGATAAGGTAACATGTTTGTTTTGTCTCATAATATCATAGCTTCTATTGGAGAAAGTGTAATCCTAGTCATTACAAGTGACCATTTTTCATTAATGTCAAAGGGGAAGAAATATGAGAAAGGGACAAAAAAAGGCAAGAACCAAGTTTAAGATATGAATGTCATCGATAGTGGTTGACATAGTTTTCTGAGTGTTTTTTCCATCGATGACAAAGGAGGAGATTATTAAACATTATCATTGATTAAGGGGGAGATTAATGAATGTTTTCATTGATTTTTGAGTTTTTGTATTAATGTTTTCATTGTTGTCAAAGGGTCTTGTGAAGGTACATGTTCAAGTAATTTTTGAGGTATATGTATGATGAGTTCTTATGCCATCATAGTAAGTGTTTTTATTATATGAAGAGTAGTGATGCGATAGTACTATTTGAAGAATGTTAGTAATATCATTGAGATCATTGAGTATGGGTTAGTATGGAAAGTGTCAAGCATCTTTTAATTCTTTATTTAGACCTTGTGAGATGGTATGTGCAAGTAACATGATGAAATGAACAAGCTCCAAAGAAGAAGTAGTATGTTATAAACATCTGTGTAAGCAGATATAAAGATGAGAATGTCTTAGATGAGCTATGAAGATGAGAATGTTTGATAGTGATTAAAAATGAGAGAGGTTGTTTAAGTTTGTATATGATGTGTTGAGGACTTTGAAAATAATTATAAGGTTAGCTCTGAAGATCTATATATGCAGCTCTGATGATATTCCAAGTGAGCTATGAAGATCCCTAGTCTAGCTCTTAAGATCTTTAATAAGCTATAAAGGTGCTCTATTAAAGCTCTAAAAAAGAGTGAGTGTATAAGGTTGCTTGAGTGTACACAAGAGGCATTAGAACATGTGAGGGTTTTAAGTTGAAGCCTATAAGGTGGCTACAAGGTGATATTCAAGGCCTAATAAGACTTGCAGATCAAGGCCTAGAAAACAAAAGAGTGATAGTGGCTAGATGAGGTTTATGGATCATTTTCCATGACATGGGTGGGTAGGTAATATTGATAGAGGTGAGTCAAGTTATTTTAAGCATGTGTGAAAAGTGTTAGGACATGGTATGTAAGAAAAGTCTTGAAAATGTATTTCAAGGTGTCTCAAGTGTACAAAATAAAGAGTTGTCTTCTCGAGAAGGTTTTTCAAGTACTCATAGGCATGTTTAGCATCTACATGAGAATATAAGATGATCATGATATATGAGGAAGGGTTCTATCTCAAATTTCTAAGCATTGGTTTTTGAAAAGAGGAGCTAAGTTTTATGAATGATCATTAAGACTAAAAGTTGGTCTAAACCCTCAAAGAACCCTAACATTGACTTGATGTTAAATATATAATTATAAAGAAATTATAACATTTTTTGATGACTATAAAAGTAATATTAGGTTGAATTAAACTCTCTCAGACATATTTAGGTGTGATTGGTTTCTAAGGTGAGTGAGTAGACCCTATAGATAAGTGTTTATTTTTCATAGATCTATTGTTGTAGGTAGAGTTGACTGAGTCAAAGTTGCTAAGTGAATGAAGATAAAAGTATGAGAATTTTAGTTTTTGTTCATTAATGTTTTTGGATAGGTTATAAATATTAGGTGTGAAAATTTGGTGATCCAATTTGACCAATCACTAATAGACCTAGTAATGTAGATAGTAAGAAAATCAAGTAGAAGTGAGAAGATAATTCTTGATGTGTTTTCATGTAATAGTGATGGATTGAAGTATATAATGATGTTTTTTGGGCTTTAATAATATATCCATGATTTTTATAATATTATAAGTTGGTATAATAGGTTGTAACATTGAATCCAAAATGGCTTATTTGGTTGAATAGAATTTGAGAGAGAAGATCAACAGATTGGTTTGCAAGACTAAAAGTTACCATTAGAGTTTATGATATGTTTGATAGAGGTTTATTTGAGTATGATATAATATATTGTTCATGAATTTAAATACCTAGAATATTTTCAATCAAGTGATATAAGTTCATGCTTCCTTGACTATGTTTTGAACGTAGTTGACAGTTCTGAGTGAGCATCTTGTAGAGAAGATTTTTAAGCCTATGTTCCCTAAGTTGAAGCATCTGATTAAGTTTGAGATGACCCTGATGTCATGATTTTTATAAATATGTGAATTTTCTCCATGTTTTTTTGAAAAATTGAGTTTATGCCTTAGTTGTTCAAGATAGAGTTTCTGTATATGCACATGGCTTTTTTATGAATAGTGTTTTGAGAAAGGGTTCAAATGGTGGTTGGACCTAAAAGGCATTATAGACCTAAATTGAAGTTGGATAAGGTGTATTGGAGTATAATATGATAATTTTATACCATTTGAGGTGTTTTAATACACTTAAAGAAATATCAAAGGGTAACACATTGCTAAGAAGACCTATTAGGTCTCCTTAAAGCCTAAAAGAGGAGTAAGGGTTAATTAAGCTATGGTCAACCTAATGTATTGATTAAATCATGATTAAGGAATGATATTTTATATGATAAGACATATTCATGGAAAACCTAAGAGATTTTAAGTGTTTGAATAAAAAGGATATGATCAAGTGACTTATATAAAAGTAGGTCAGTTTAGGCCTATTTGAGATTGCTAACACACACACACACTCACACACACACACACACACACACACACACACACACACACACACACAAACACACAAACACACACACACACACAGACACAGACACAGACACACACAGAGGAGAGAGAGGAGGAGAGAGAGAGAGAGAGAGAGAGCGAGAGAGAGAGAGAGAGAGAGAGAGAGAGAGAGAGAGAGAGAGAGAGAGAGAGAGAGAGGAGAGAGCGAGAGAGAGAGAGAGAGAGAGAGAGAGAGAGAGAGAGAGAGAGAGAGAGAGAGAGAGAGAGGAGAGAGAGAGAGGAGAGAGAGAGAATGTTATAGATCATTGGTGAGTAGAAGGAGGTCATGTGGACCATCAAATATGTGTCATGAATATATAAATAAGTTATGTACATGAGGATAAATATCATAAGACCTAATCAAGCCATGAAGAGGGCTAATTGAGTTAAAAAGGCTAGAGTCTAGCTTGAGAGCGGATAAAAGTGTGCAAAGAGTTGAGGAAGAATATCATCATCTATTGTATGAGTAACAAGGGTTTCTAAAGATGATCAATAAATCATGTGGTTGACTTGGTTCTGAGTCATCTAGGGGTTTGGTGCCTCCTTGCAAGTAGGTGCTTGCTAAATCCTAGCTGAGTTAGTATTCAGCTAGTTAGGGTTGGTGTTTCATGTGAAGTGGGTGCTTCACTAAATATTGATGTTTATCTTATAGGACTATATTACATTTGATTCATCAATTATTTTTCTTCCTTTTAAGGGTCTCCCACATATGTATTTTATTCATGTGTTTCATGTTCTTTTGATTTGGTGCTTATGATTGCTAATATGTACATGCTTGTTAGAATGATTCATGTATGATTAAGAGAAAATGAATGAAAAGTTTGAATACTAATTCACCCCCCCTCAGTCATTTTACTTCCAATATTAGGAACCCATTAAATCTCAATCTATTTGAGTTTATGCCTTACAGGGTGCACTATAAAAGGGGTGGGTAGACCATTGGTGCTTTACAAGATTGTAGTCCCCTATACCACCATTTGCAACCAACACAAACATCTCTTATATACTTCATTAAGCTTTGACACCTCGCTTACACACTCCTCTAAGTAATTTACTACCTTAAACAACCCTTACCTAAGATGAAAACTATTTTTGATAGTTTACTAAACAAATTCAACCTAGGGTGACCTTGTACTTAAAATTTATGAGCATATTATAGGACTAGGTCAGTCTCAGTTGACCTAGTCTAGGACCTAGCTGCTTTTATAAATTAATGATGCATGGTCGATTAGGATGAATCTATCGGCTAAACTTTTGGAAGGGTTTAGGGTTATATCCAACTATATATACACATCCTTTTCACCATTTTAGAGAGATAAGAATTAAATCATTATTTTCACATTTGATTATCTACCATTATACTTGAGGAACATTACTTAGGGTTTCAATACTACACTTAAAGAAACAAATCTTGTCTTGTGGAGAAGTCTTTTAGATGCATAGGAGAAGTTGTGTAGCCTAAAGTTGACATATATTTGTTATCCTTACAAACCATAATAACCTATTTCAAAGCAACTTAGCCAAAGGAGAGATTGAATCTTGATAGGTTCATCTTTAAAGGTAAGTATTCCTAACTCTTGTTACTCGTTATTAAAGTAGATACATTTGTATTTGTTAGTTTATATGCTTCTCTTTCCATGCATTGGAATTTCATCTACATTGACTTGAGTAAATATATTTTATGCATGTTTATTTTTATGTTTATTACCCCCATTTTATGCCACATTATTTGGTGAGCACTAGATTATATTTTAATTTACTTCATCATTTACTTGTGAATAAGAAAACATAGGATGCAACTAGGGTTATCTCATGGTGTTGCTTAATGAAAGGATTTGGAACCTTCTATAGTGATATTATTCTGGTAAGGGACCCCTTGGTTAGGTCTAGTAGATCCATATTGGTCATAAACTTGATTGTCTAAATGTACCAACAAGTGGAAGGGTAAGTGTAATTTATCTTTTCCGAGATAGGATTGATTTGTAGATCAAATTAATTTTCCATTATATACATTTTGGTGAACCAGACATGAATCTAACCCTTGCAAGTTTTCCTTCATGCTTCATTTATTGTCAACTATTATATATTTTTACTACTATAGTATTGGACCAAACTTATTGATACAGTCTACCATTATGTGTGCAATTTTAACACATTTATTTTGATCAACTCTATATTTCTTTTTACAGGTATTATCCAATAACAAGTAACTAGATTGATCAACTCAACTTAGTTATATTTTTCAACCATAGGCTTGTAGACTCAGTTGAACCAATTGACTCTATTAGCAAGTCATTTTTAACATACAAGTTTGCAGACTTTGTTGACCCAATCAACTCTATTAACAAAATAAATAATTGTCATCTGAGTAACATAACATAAAAATAGAAAATTTAGCATCTTAAAAAATTATCAAATTCATTCTTACCTTCTTAATCATTTATGTTCTTCATTTACAATCCTACTTTTCATAGTTTACAATCTATAGATTTGTAACCCTATAGCGAATTGGGTCAACTAGATCAACATAATTTTGTAGTTTTTTTCCAATTTAGAAGACATAATCAACCTATTCAACTATGTTCTTATATATCTTTATTATATATATATATATATAACATTGACCCTAATGACTCTGTTATATACTATTTTCATAAAGTGTCACCTGCACCAACTCTATACTCCTCAAAAATAAAGGAATTAAACTATCTTTCTAGTAATTAATTCACTTTCATGTTTATTGATTGCTTGTTTAGAATAATAAACATAGACTAAATAGGAGGTTTTTAATTTACCAATTCAGTCACATTATTTTATTTTTCACACACTTCCAAATCACATAACACCAAAAAGCATTAAGAAATTTCTACCCAAGGTTTACCTACTTGGATTTCATCACTAAGGGGGAAGATGGCTTGGTTTTCTAGCCAAAAATAAATATGTGTTTGATGGTATATATTGGCAAATCACATGACACCCTTATTGTTGCATGATTGTGAAGTGAGGGGGTAGGCCCCAATACCAAGCTAGTACCATCACCAATATAGATCCCTTTCAGCCTTAACTACTTTAAGCTATCCATACATTATTTTTATAGTTCCTTATTACAACTAACTCCCTATCACATTTATTTCTAAAAGTTATAATCTAACAACACCTTATAAATACCTATTTATTAAATTAACATTTACATTTTAGTTTTGTTGCTTGATCTTTGATAATTGTATGTTGTATTACAAAACTCATACTAGCTAGCATTGATACCAGATTTATGTTATGTGATACAATTAGATTAAACACATTTGATCTAATTACTTGTGTGTTCAATTAAATTTGTTTAGTCATTATATTACAAAAAAATTCCCTATCTTTAGAGCATAGTCAACCCTATCAACTCAGACTCTTATAGGCTACTTATTCTATTTATCTTTAGTACACAGTTGACCTATCTAATTGTGTGTCTGTTAAACTCCTTTAGTTTCTCCATCTACATCACATAATCAACCTATTTGACTATGTCATTTATAACATGTTCTATTTACTATCTTAAAAGAAATTATTGATTGGTTTGACTCTATATATTTGTAATTAAATTAATTATATTTTCACACAAAATAACTATATATCACATAGAATAAGAAAAGATAAGAGATCACATAGCAATAATTGATAATAGAGTAGAATACTAGATAATATATCAAAGCCACTTGGATGGGGAAACCTCCACAATAATGCAATAAGAGTAGAATACTTAATATGATGATCAAAGAATAACCACTACCTCCTATATATAGTCTACTTAGACATGGTTATTCCATAGGCCAACCTAACTAAGAACATAGAGAAATGTAATAATAATATAAAAGAGATATGTAAGACAAAGTCAGATAGACATATCCCTAGACACGCCAAAGGTTAAGGATGTAACATTCCCCTCCCCTTCAAAATAATGTTATCCTCAATTTTAAATCTACTATGGATGTTGTTAAAAAAATGATTCATCCTCCTAGGTGGCATCTTCACATGGTATATTATTTCATTTGATCAGGTACTCCTTAATCACTCTAGACTATAGCTACTTAGTGTGAATTTAAAGGATCACCTCTTGATCAATAAAAACTCTTCCTTCCTCATCGAATTATGGTAAGTCAATTTGAGTAGAAAACCTATGGCCAATGGCTTTATTCATGAATGATACATGAAATACTAGATGTATGCAAGTGGATGAAGGAAACTCTAACTTGTAGGCTACACTACCAATTTTCTACAAGATCTGATAAGGCCCATAACACTTAAGGGATAATTTTTTATCCTTTTTATATTACTTCAAGGACATTTTATTATATGGATACAAGTGAACAAAGACCTCTCACTCCTATGTTGATATGCCTGTTGCTTCATGTGATGCTGGGCCATGACTAAATTTTCATGCAAACTTATGATGACTTCCTATTGATGATGAATATGTTCCTCAACTTCAAAAACCTTAGGATGGACCTTCAAGGTTTAAGTGATGAATGGAGGGTGGTATCCATACAAATCCATAAAGGGAGACATTTTGGAAGAACTATGAATAAAATTTTTATACCACCATTCAACAAGTGGCAACCAATGAACCCATTTATCCTATTTATCAAAAAAAAAAAAACAAAGATATCCTTCTAAAAATTTACTGACTACCTTAGTTTGTACATCTAATTGTGGATGAACTATGAGCCAAATTGGTGCCTAAAGATGTAAATAATTTAGTCCAAAAATTACTAGTGAAAATGGGATCTCTATCACTAACAATAATCTTAGGAGTACAATGTAGTTTTTAAAGTATACTGAGAAAAGTAGAAACTACTGTACTAGAAACAAATGGCTATGATAAAGATAAAAAATGAGCATAATTATTGAGATGATCCACAATAACCATGATAAAATTTTGACCATTAGATCTTTGTAAACCTGTAATGAAATCCATATACACCTCTTCCCAATGCTAACTAAGGATGGATAAAGGCTGCAAAAGCCCTAGGGTTTTGATGCTTTTAACTTTTTTTTTGTTGATAGATCATACATTCAACCACCTAATTTTGGAAATCCCCCTTGAGTCCTTCCCAAAAAAATCTTTGTTGATAGATCATACATTCAACCACCTACTTTTGGACATCCCCCTTGAGTCCTTCCCAAAAAAATCTTTCTTGATTCTATGATAGATTTTCAAAATTTTTGAATGATCCCCAAGTGGAGTTGCATGAAGTTCCTAAAGGATTTTTTGTTTGAGAGGAGAATTCTTACATAGGTATAATATATCTTTATACCATAATTTAATACCCTTTCATGTGAATTTTTCAAATCCACCCAAATCTTACTGAGATTTTGAATTCAATCATGGGTAGCACTATCATTTTCCCATTTTGATCTTGCTTCCTCTAGCCAATTTGCCTACCAAATGGTCATGGCATATAATAATGCCTCAATTGATTCATCCCTTCTATATAGTTCATCAATCACCACATTTTCCTTACCCTTCTTGTATAATATTTCAAAATCATAACCTAACATCTTATTTAACTATTTTTATTATTCTTCTGATGAAAAGCATTATTACAAAATATTTGAGACTGTCATGATTAGTCTTTACTTGAAAGTGATGACCCATCAAATAAGGTCTCCATTATTTGACTGCATGTATAATGCCCATCATTTCCTTCTCATAAATGGGCTTAAGATAATTTTTATCCTTCAATTGGTGACTTTCAAATAAAAGTGGTCTACTTTTCTGCATGAGCACATCATCCATACCATATCCAGATGCATCACATTCAACCATAAAAGTCTTAGAAAAATCAAGAGTGGCCAATACTAGAGTGATGTACATATCTAGTTTCAAATTTTCAAATTCCCTAGTAGCTATATCAGTCCACTAGGAGTTTTTATTCAACAATGATGTGAGTGGGGATACAATGCTACCATAATTTTTGACAAACCTACGATAGTAACCAATTAGCTCCAAGAATCACTTGAGTTATTTGAGTGTCTTAGGAACCGACCAGTCCACCATTGCTTGGTTTTTTTAGGATCCACTTTCACTCCTTCATGTGAAACCATATGACCCAAATAATCAACCTCAAGAGCTCCAAAAATACATTTGGAAGGTTTTGTAAATAACTAATGTTATTCTAGAATTGAGAGTACCTGTTTCACATGTTGAAAATTGTCTTCCCAATTTTTACTATAAATAAAGATATCATAAAAAAACACCAAAACAAATTACCTCAAAAATGGCCTAAAAATAGTATTCATCAAAATATGAAATGTGTATGGTGAATTTGTTAGACAAAAAGGCATAACCATAAACACATAATGGCCCTCATGAATTCTAAAAGTTGTTTTGGATATGTATTCATCATAGATCTAGATTTGATGATACCCAAAATGTAGATCCAACTTGGTAAAATAAAGAGCACCATTCAATTCATCTAGTAAATCATCAATGATTAGAATAGGAAAATTATCTTTGATAGTGTACTTGTTGAGCTCTCTGTAGTTAGGGTACATTCTCCAAGTGTCATCTTTCTTTCTCACCATGACAATTGGAAAATAATATTTACTTTGGTTGTGTTAAATGATTATTCCATCCAACATCTCCCATACCATATTTTCAATTTCATTTTTCTAGACATAGGGATGCTTGTATGACCTAATGTTGGGTGGTGTACTACCAAAATTAATTTTTATGGCATGATCATGCATGCAGATGGGTAGAAGTCCTTTTGGCATGTCACTAAAACAACATAATGGCCATCAATAATTTGTTATAGATCAAGAGGTGTAGATGGCTGATTTGGTTGGACTTCAATGGAAAACAAGTGAGGTAAAAATCCTTTAGCACCCTTTCAGATAATCTTGGTCATTTTATGGGAGCTAACAAGTTATGTATATTTAGCCCTTAAACCCCTTAGCTCAAATGTCCTTCCCTCAGAATGAAATCACATGAACAATTCCTATAAATTCATCTCAATAGTGCCCAAAGTGGTGAGCCATTGTACTCCTAGAATAATGTTAGTTCCACCCATGTGACTAGCAAACATAAGATAATACAAAAGGTAGCAACCCATGGCTAGCTTAATACTATAGAATTTTCTTGAACAACTGATAGTACCACCATCTATAATCATGACCTAAAATTTTGGAGTGGGATAAATGAAACTATTTAAATGAGAAACCAACTTACTGTTGATGAAGTTGTGTGTGCTCCTATAATCAATCAATATAGTGGCCTTATATTTCTTAAGTAAAACCACCACCTTAGTAGTTTGGAGAGTAATAATACCTAAAAGGGCATGATAAGAAATAGTAGGCTAAGAGTCTTTAGATTCCTGCTTAGGTATTTCTACATCCTCACCAATTGCCTCCTCATCAGCTTTATCCTCATTGGCACCTTTGATGTAAAAAAACTTCTTTTTAGAAAAATGATGTCCTTTGCTCCATTTTTTATCACAACCATAACACACCCCTTTGGATCTATTCTACTCAATTCACTGAGGTGTTAATCTGGTGGGTTGAGGAAATGATGGTGCTAGAAAGGTATGATCATGACCTATCATGAAATTTTTTCATTAGACTATCTCTTTTTCTTCTACCATACATGCCCTTAGAATAGTTTCTAATATAGGTGATAGGTTAAACATCTGAACCTCCAATTAGATTTTATCTTTTAGTCTACCCAAAAAAAGATCAGTCATTTTCCTTAGTGATGTCTTCCACCCATATGGATGGATTCTAAAATTGATTAATATAATCCTTCATAGTTTCTATTTGACATAGTTTGGCTAACTAGCTAAGGTGGTTCTCAGAGATATTATTATAATAATGAGCCAAAAAATCATCATTGAAAATAGACCATGTAACAAGAGCACCATTATTTTTATTTTAAGCACACAACCAATAATACCAGATGAACTAATCAAGTTCTAGATATAGATATGCCACTATCACCTTCTAAGAACTAGGAGTTCGGTGCAAATCAAATAAATTCTTAATTTGGGTAATTTAAGTGAGAGGATCATTACCATCAAACTTACGTATATACACTTTTGAAAACATTGGTTTCACACTAGGATTGGAATTGTTAGTGTTGAGAGGAAGACTCGAATGATGAAGAGGAGGGTTATTTGGTTCTATGTAAGATGAAATGGTAGCCAATTACATAGTGATCTGATATAATTGAGTGTGCACCCCATTAATCTCTCCATGCATTCCTAAAACATCAGTTTGAACTACAATAAAGTCATCCTACCACACTAAGATCTTTGTCAGCCTAAAGTTGAGAAATTAGTTGATCTAAAGTTACAGATTCCATGTCATCCCTAAAATGAGTTTTAGGAGTTTCTTACCCCCAATTTTCCTTGAGTAGTAAGACCCACCATGCACAAACTCTAGGAGGGTTTTTAACCAAAACAAAATTTTACTAGGAGATGATACCATTGCAATCACCTCACCAAGATGAATCTAATGACTAATTTTGTGCACTAGGATGAAAATTTTTGACACCCAAAAAGTGTACCTATCAAATATACCATTATGAAAATTTCATTGAGACAAATCAAATGACTACAAACGTGCAAAGGGAAATTTTTTATAGACTCTTATTTTTATTTTTTTAAAACATTTTGAACAATGTTATGTTGATAGAAAATAACTAATTCTTCCTAGATTGCAAGTTATGTTTTTTCTCTCCTTTTACTCATAGAAGTCTCACCTTACCAGATCCAAAAACAAATGCCACAAGAAACTTGACCAAATAGAAGATCTGATACCACTTGTAATGAGATTATTTAGATGTTTTCATAGATTAATTATATATCACACAAAATAAGCAAAGATAAGAGATCACACAACAATAATTAACAACAGAGCAGAATACTTGATAATATAAGAGAGCCACTTTGAGGGGACAACCTCCAAAATAATGAAATAAAATAAAAATACTTAATATGATGATCAAAGACTAAACACTACCTCCTATATATAGTCTACTTAGCCATGGTTATTCCATATGCCACCCTAACTAAGAACATAGATAAATGTAATAAGAATATTAAAGAGGCATGTAAGCCACAAGTTAGCTACACATATCCCTAGATACACCAAAGGTTAAGGGTATATCAATTTACCATGTGACCCTTATTTATACACAAATTTATAGTCTCCCTCCATCATGAATTTCATCTTTGATGACATTACAAAATTTAATCAAACAAACATGATGAGTTTCACCAATCCCAACAAGGATTCTAAGACACATCTTATGGGACCCACCATGGATCAAAGCAATGTCCATGTTTACACTCCAACTATAAACTATGGGACTCTTCCCCATTAATCCTCAACACTTAACCCTTTTTTCTTACTATAAGGTGATCATGATTTAGAGTACATAACTGAAATGCTCTTTTTCATCAACGAAAACCCTCAACTTTGAGGAAAAGATCATAAAACCATCTATAATATAATGATGGGGCCTCATATAGGAGAACCCCATTCACTCTACCCTACCTTTTCCCATGGATTTGGGGGAACCACTTTATTTTCATTTCAACCATTCCCTTCTATTATGTCTCCTTCCCACACTATGACAACATCTTTTATGTCTTATTCAACCTCCATGCAAAGTATTTCTACCAACATGGTAGGTTAAATCTCTAGTCGACCTCTTAAAAACACCCACATCCTTAACCATGCTACCAATACTTCTTTTACTACCAAATATTATTTTTATACTACTTCATCCCATACTCATAGTGTAACTCAAGCTATTAATACTAACATTAATGCATCACATGGTTCATCCACAAGTCAAAATTATTCTCAAACTAACCAAATCCTATAACAAAAACTTAACAAAATGTATACCTTTCAAACCAATAATGTAAATTATATGATTTAGATGTAAAATCCTCTCATTCATCTCCAAAACCAACCTCACCAAGTTTCATGGGGAGTGAAAAATCCTAATGCCCACCCATGCCCCCTTAGGGATTCCTATGGTAACCTTATACCAAACTACCACTTGTCAATAAAACCATTAAACATATAAAAAAGGAACCTATAATACCTAACATTATTAACATTAACATAGGAGGTATCACCCCCACCATCACCTATAATGGATCCACTGATCCCATTTTATATTTAAAACATTTGGTAACCTTTCTAAATATTGGGTTAATATTAACACCTTCATTTCTACAAAACTATTAGCTAAGACTCTCTCAGTAGATGCTTTAGATTGATACAATCGATTACAAACCCACACTATCACTATCCTAGAAAATATGGTCAACTCACTAGTCTAATAATTCTAAACTAGTGATCTTCCTGAGAATAATTTATCCCACTTTATAAATTATAAACAACTTAAAAATGAAATGGCACAAGCCTTCATCAAATGATGGAAAAATTATCTAATAAATTTGAGCATAATATGATAGATGATAGCCTCTTCCACCTATTCACTAATGCTCTATACCCTAAATTACAATATCAAGTTAGGATCCTCTTTCAAAAAACCTTAAAAGAAGCTCTTCACCAAGACAAATGATAAGACTTACTCATGTGTCAATTATAACCACCCCACCTACAATGGGAACTCACATACCCATCAAAAATAAAAACCATAATTCAAAAAATGATGGTGTTATCAACACCTACAATAGTATACATACCATCTAAGTAATTTCTCTAAACAATACCATGGACTATGCTCCCCATAATAACAACACTCATGTTCCCACATTTTCTCTACTGAACCACACTCATATGCACAAACCACCATCCCTATCATAGCTTAACTAACATCTTCCAAGACCTCTGCCATGAGATATTTACCCCATTCATCCTATGAAATCATGGTATGATCCAAATAAATTGTTTTGATTTCATGCAAGTTGGGGTCATTTTCATGAGACTTGTAGACAATTATGCAATATTTCTATGGATTTTATTCTTGGTTTTTGATTTGATCATGAAACCCTTATTCAAAATCATCACTAAGATTATGACATAGATTTTAAAGATCATGAAATGCAAAATAAAAACCAAACTTTAAACCAAGCTAATGATTATATCTCTATCTACAAGGATCCTCTTCCTAACAACAAATATAACATCAAACAACATACTCCTACTACGAAAAATGGTGAGAGTCTTATATACCTTCCTATAAATGATGAAAATGTGGTTAATATGACTAACATGAGAAAAATAGTTGCTTTTATTGACTCAAATCCAACACCTACACATCACACCTCTCAACCATTTCACGTCATTCAATACACTTACCATCCCACCTCATAGAATTGGGAAAAAAGGAACCTATACCCATAAATGCATTAAATCCAACCACATAGATTAATTATACCTCTCATGCCATTTATCCTCTTCCCCTAACATCCACATAACAAGACAATATATCCCAAACTTAATATAATATTTCTTCTACCCAATCACAAGAAATACTTCAACTAACCACCACATCACCTAAAGTAACTCAACCTATTTGTAATTAATCTAGACTAACCATACCCTATCAACACAAGTTCAATTGTACCTCCAAACCTCCTTCTAGGGAGCTCTTATAACACTATGCACTTATATCTAACAATCCTCCTATGGTTTATGATGAATGGGATCCCATTGCAGATCTTTCTCATATCGCATCTCAAATACCTTTATTAGAACTAATGATAACTTATCTCCATCATTAAAATGGCCTAAGGTAATTGTTGTTCAAAATGAACATCCCTCATCATCATCCTAGAGGATGCAAAGCTACTTTATCTGGATCCAAAGATAGTAGACTTTAACAATATGAACAGATGTCTACTCATGTTAATGAAATAGTGGACACTTCTCTCTCACCTAAGTTCCCTATTGATTCCATGATTCCTAATGAGATACTTCTTTGTGTAGATGATCATCCTCTATTTATCAACATCAAAATTGGTGATATATAAATTAAGTGTGCCTTAATTGATGAAGGTTTAGTCACTTGTGTTACCTCCCTTAACTTCATTAAGATAGTTGGATATTCTAAATACAACCTAAAATCCATAGGTAGTACATGTCAAGGATATGATAGAAGGAAAATTCATCCTTTATGTTGTGTTTGGATGCCCATTATCATTTTTCCTATCACCATCCATGTGAAATTTATGATCTTTAACTTTATACTTTCTTACAACATATTACTCGGTCGACCTTAGATTCATCGTATGTGAGCAATCACCTCATCCGCATGCTATTGCATTAAATTCCCTCATAATGGAGTTATATACAAGACTCGAGGGGACATAAACCCTTAGAATTTTTTAAAAATTTAAGAACATGATATATTAAAAATACATACAATTAAACCCATACCTAGTGTCCCAATTCAGGAATCCCAACTCTTTAACTATCTAGTCAACTCCACTTGAGGTTACAATGGTCACCCTAAATTAATTGGGAACATTTTATCTAACCTCTTAGACTTTAAAAATGATGATCTAGATGAGATATGCCTTAAAATCAAAACCTCTAATCTTTCCCCTCATATCATTGCCCAAATTATTCATTCTTTGCAATATCAATCTCATTAGCCACCTTCTGACGACATACATGTTATCTTATAAAAAACTAGACAATCTATCCATCAACTTATTCTAATGACAAATTCAATCTTACATGTACCATTGACTTTCATACACCTGATTATGATGATAGTTATGATTTAGATGACCCATTTTTATCCAAATTTATCTAAGATAGAGATACAAAAGTTATTTGATATCTCTATTCTTTATTTTAGTCTTCTCATTCTTTTTTTAGAATGCCTTCCTTTAATGCACCTAATACTATTCTTTTTACTATATGTCATAGGTTAGATACATAACACTCACATAGTATGCCTCCAAACATAATAGATACCCTTAGGAGTATGCTCATAGATCATGCCATGATAAGACCTTATCACCTTTGTAGAAACCATGACCCTTATAGTTTGATTCTTTTAGAGATGTTAGTTGTTAGTGCCCAAAATTGCACTGGAATAATTTGGGTCTTTTTATGATGAATTCTTTGTGCTTGAGCTAAGTGAGTTTCAATGTTTTAGTTTCCTACATTCCCTCATCAAGAGCATAGGTTAGGACATGTAGTTTGATCAACCATGTCTATCATCTTGATTAGCTAAATCTAGAAGAATGTCTAACAAAGACAGAAAATACCCTAGAAAGGCTTGAGAGAGATTGAAGAGGTGAAGTGTGTGGAGAAAAGATCCTATGGTAAAAGAATCTATAGTTAATAAATGAGGGTGTAATTAAGTCTTTTTCCAAGATTGGATCCTTTGTGCTTGGGAGAAGAGATATGTTGATGTCCTAGATAAAATTAACAAGCTACACCTATGTGTTTTGGTGATTAAGGTGAGGAGTATTCTGATGAACTAAATGAAAGATATGAATTAAACTCAAGGGACCTCCAAGAGTAAGGTTTGGGGGATGGAAAGATTTTGAACTTCTCCCATTATAAGGAAGTTGGTGCAAAGGGTAAAATTAGCTGTGACCCCAACTTCATTTTTGATTTAGACACGTGGTAGAGTTTTATACCCTTGGACATTTCAGGCCTCTTTGAAGAATTGCCCCACTTACCTTTTAGTGGGCATGGTGCTTAAAGTACCTAGGGCCCAAATGTTTGATTCTATAAAGAATATTTATTCCACATGGAGGAACTCAAGTGTTTGTCAACTTTGAGACCTTTTTGTAAATTGCCTCACTTACTTTTATGGACATTTTCCAAAGGCTCCCCAAAGTCCTGAGCACCTAGATTTTTACAAAAGAAGGATCATTGCAAGTGGTATCCTTGGTATCAATGGGAACTCAAGATTTCTTTCCCCAAAACATCAGAGGATCATAATAGGTGAAAAGGTGTGAAAGTCCTGAGAGCTTGAAAAGAATGCTTTAAATCTATGATTCACTCATATTTTGCCACATATTATAAAAGGAAGGTCACTTGGCACATAAGGGAAGGCCTTACATTTTTCATCTATTTTTAAAATGAGGCTCAACTAATTAATGGGGTAGGTACTAATTAACCACCTCATCTTAGAGAATTAATGGTAAACCTAATTCTAAAATGCAAGGGATTATAATTAAGTGTTGTCTTTCATTTGAACTCACCCTTCGCATTCAGAGCCTGTTGGGGATCACCCAACAATAGATTACACTTGTGAAAGCAATAAACGTGGAATTAAATCAGATAGACAAGTAATTAGAATGAGATAATAGCAAGAACAAGAGATACAAGAAACCACCTTGAAAACTTGTATTAACAAACTCTTTACAAAAGGAATACAATTGAAGAAACTTCTTTCTTCCACACCTCTCCTAGATGTATAGATCTCTCACTAGATCTCTATTCCTCAAGAGCTCTCTCTCTCAAGAACAATCAACTCCAACAAACCTAGATTGATTCAATTTTGTACTATTCTTCAACATACCAATTCTACAATAATTCACACAAAGCTAAGAAGATCTAATTCTACATATAGAATTAGGAAACTTGAGCATGCACTTGCAACAAACAGTTAAGCCACTTGAACAAGGGCTGTAAAAATAATATTGCTAATAATAGAGATGCGAGCTTAAGACTACAACTTAAACTCATCATGCAAACACTCACTTCTGTCCTCGGAAATAGCTTCTTGGATGCACAGGTAACTGATGTCAGTTCCTGCTACTTGCCTGTGACCGTTGCCGACTGACCCACTGCCGACGTCGGTGCCTCACTTGACCGACGTCGGTCGCTCCTAACCGACACCGGTGTCTATGTAGACCCGAAACTGATAAAGTATGCTCCTTGGTGAAGCTTTTAGCTCCACATCCTAACAATCTCCCACTTGGAGATAAACAGCTGCACCAGTGCCTGTACAACAACATCTTCTAGCTCCTCCATCTTCAACAGGATTCCTATCCATATGGATCTTCTCCAGCTTCAACTCACCATCTTCCAATACCTGTCATATGAAGTGATATCTTAGCTGTATGTGCTTTGTTCTTGAATGAAAGGCTGAATTCTTAGCCAAATGGATTGCACTCTGATTGTCACTAACAATCTGCAACTCTCATGCTTCCTACCAAGCTCATCCATGAACCATGTCAGCCATATCATCTCTTTGCTAGCCTTTGTGGATGCAATATACTCTACTTCTGTAGTTGACAAGGCAACAACCTTTTGTAACTTAGATATCCAGCTAACCGCCGTTCCACCTATAGTGAAAACATAACCTGTAGTGCTCATCCTGCCATCCAAATCACCTGCCATATCTGAATCTACATAACCATGTAGAGAAGTATTTGAACCTCCATAGAACAAGTGCCTACTGTTGGTTCCTCTCAGATATCTAAGGATCCACTGAACTGCTTTCCAATGTTCCTTACTTGGATTGGCCATATACTTACTTACCACTCCCACTGCTTGGGCAATATCTGGTCTAGTACACACCATTACATACATCAAACTCCCTACTACGAAAGAATATGGAACCTTACTCATGTACTCTACCTCATCATATGAATCAAGACATTGTTCTTTACTCAACTTAAAATGTCCAGCCAAAGGTGTGCTTACCAGTTTAGCATCCTGCATATTGAACCGTTTCAACACCTTGTCCACATAATCTTCTTGAGACAATATCAACCTATGATTTTTCCTGTCTCTCTTAATGCTCATGCCAAGGATTTTCTTTGCTGCTCCCAGATCCTTCATAGCAAACGTTTGAGCTAATTTCACCTTAAGCTCAGAGATATCCTGCATGTGAGATCCTGCAACCAGCATATCATCTACATACAACAATAGAATAATATATCTACCATTATCAAATCTCTTGAAATACATGCAATGGTCAGATTGACACCTACTGTAGCCATGCTCAGTCATAAACCTATCAAATTTTAAATACCATTGCCTAGGAGCTTGCTTGAGGCCATACAAGCTTTTCTTCAATCTGCACACTAACTTCTCCTTACCCTTGACCTTGAATCCTTCTGGCTGTTCCATATATATTTCCTCATCCAAATCTCCATGAAGAAACACTGTCTTAACATCTAGCTGCTCAAGATGCAAATCCTCAAAAGCAACCAAAGACAATACAACCCTTATAGAAGTCATTTTAACAACAGGAGAAAAAATCTCACCAAAGTCAATACCTGGCTTTTGTGCAAATCCTTTTACCACCAATCTGGCCTTATATCTCATCTGTCCATTCTCACCTTCTTTCAACTTGTAGGTCCATCTGTTCTTTAGTGTTCTCTTACCTGCAAGCAATTCAACCAAATCCCATGTTTGGTTCTCTCTTAAGGACTCCAACTCCTCAACCATGCCACACTCCCACTGACTCTTGGACTCCACCTGTATTGCTTCTTCAAAACTCTCTGGTTCTCCACCATCAATTAGCAATAGATAAAATAAAGAAGGAGAATATCTAATTGGAGGCTTACTCACCCTTTCTGACCTCCTGATGGGTGTCTAAGACTCGTTCACAATACGCTGTCCACCCAAATTCTCTGATAGTGACCGACCTCGATCACCTTCAAACCTGTTACTGGCTGACGTCAATTTTGCCTGACCGACCTCGGTGCCTGTCCTACCGACGTCGGTCTCTGTACGGCCGATGCCAGTTTTTGTACTGTCGATGCCGGTTCCTACCCTGCCGACATCGGTCTTTGTGTTTTCCTGCAAGTGATTATTTCTTTTTCCCACGAGCTCATATTGGACTTTCACCTCATCTAATTCACCATTGCTTTGCTTAGATTGATTCAGCTTCCTTAGCTGATCACAATACATCACTCTTTCATTGAAAACAACATCACGGCTCCTGATTACCTTGTTAGTTTCTAGATTCCACAATCTGTAACCAAAATCATCTGAGCCATAGCCAATAAATGTGCACCTCATAGACTTAGCATCAAGCTTCTTTCTATTTTCTTTATCTATGTGCACAAAGGCTTCACAACCAAAAACTTTGAGATATGAGAGATCAACCTTTTTACCTGTCCATGCCTCTTCTAAAATACCACCATCTAGAGCTGTAGAGGGTCCTCTGTTAATCAGGTATACTGCAGTGTCAACAGCTTGTGCCCAAAACTGTAAGGGCAAACTGGCATGCAATCTCATACATCTTGCACACTCCATTATTGTCATGTTCATCCTTTCAACAATTCCATTCTACTGAGGTGTCCTTGGAACCATCCTTTGCCTATGGATTCCATGCATATAACAATAATCTCTGAACTTATAACTGCAGAACTCACCGCCATTGTTAGATCTCAGGCACTTCAATCTTTTACCTATTTCATTCTCAACCATAGCTTTCCAAATCTTAAAAGTCTCAAATACATCAGATTTTCTCCTAATACAACTGAACCATACCTTCCTTGTAGCATCATCTATGAAAGATACATAGTACTGTGATCCTCCAATGGAAGCAACCTGAGCTGGTCCCCACACGTCTGTGTGAACAAGTTGTAACTTGTGCCTCTTCTTAGTAGACCTAGTCTTGAGAAAACTAACCCTTTTCTATTTTCCAAATACACAGTGCTCACAAAACTCTAGATCTATGCCTTTTAAATTTGAAAGCATACCTTTGGACTTAAGAATTGACATCCCCTTCTCACTCATGTAGCCAAGCCTTGAGTGCCACAATTTAGCATCCACATCTGAAGTAGATAATACAGAAGGAGATTTGTTAGTAACACAATTACACAAATAGAGAGTACCTTCTCTCTTACCTCTATCCATAACAAGTGCACCCTTGGTCACCTTCCAAGATTCTGCTATGAGAGTTACTGTACAACCCTCATCCCCTAACTTTCCTGCAGAAATCAAATTTCTCTTCAAGCTAGGAACATGCATCACATCTCTCAACACCCATGTGTTGCTATTCTGCATCTTCAGCTGCACTTTACCTTTGCCAATTATTTTACAGGGCTCATCATCCCCTAGATACACTATTCCAAAATCTCCATGGATATAGTCACTAAAATATTCCTTGATAGGGGTAGCATGAAAAGATGCACCAGAATCTAACACCCAAGATTCTATATTATTATGCAGAGAGAAAATTAAAGCATCTTGTGCAATACCTGCAACCTTGGCTTCTTCCTTTCCTTCGTGCTGATTTTCCTCCTTAGGCTTTGACCAACAATCTTTGCTTATGTGCCCCATCTTTCCACAATTCCAGCATTGTGGCCTTCTGCCATTTCTGGATTTAGATCTGCCTTTCCCCTTAGATTTGGATCTTGATATGCTTTTCTTGCTCTTCTCTTTCTGCCTCCCCCTGCTCTCAAGACTTAAAGCATTCCCAGATGTCTCTTCTGTGCTTTTCTTGCGAATTTCCTCATTCAAGATAACACTAACAACATCGTATACTTTCAAAATATTTGATGCAGATGCAGTATTACTTACTGCCATTACTAAGCCATGCCAGCTTTCAGGCAAAGAACATAATATTAAAAGAGCTTTTATTTCATCATCAAATACTATATTGACTAAACTTAACTGATTCACAATTCCATTGAAATCATTCAGATGAGTAGAAACAGATCCACCTTCATTCATATGCAAATTAAATAACTGCTTCATAAGATATACCTTATTAGAAGCTGAGGGTTTTTCATACAAATTTGCTAACGTAGTCATCAACTCTACCGTAGACTTTGCCTGTGATAAATTAGATATCATAGTGGATGCTAGACTCAGTCTTATAGACCCCAGAGCCTTTCTATCAAGAACTTCCCATTCTTCATCCTCCATGTCTTTGGGCTTCTTTGCAACCCCACCTAACGGTAAGTAGAGATCTTTCTGATACAGATAATCCTCTATCTACATTCTCCAATGTTGGTAATTTTTGCCATTGAACTTTTCAATTCTCAATTTACTTTCATCTACCATTGCTTCTCCCACTCAAATAGAAATCCTTACAAAAACCCCTGTGAGAACCTGTAATCAATACACACTATACAGATCTAAACCACCTGTTAGTGAACTTGAGCTCTGATACCACTTGTTGGGGATCAACCAACAATAGATTACACTTGTGAAAGCAATAAACACAGAATTAAATCAGATAGACAAGTAATTAGAATGAGATAATAACAAGAATAAGAGATACAAGAAACCACCCTAAAAACTTGTATTAACAAACTCTTTACAAAAGGAATACAATTGAAGAAACTTCTTTCTTCCACACCTCTCCTAGATGCATAGATCTCTCACTAGATCTCTATTCCTCAAGAGCTCTCTCTCTCAAGAACAATCAACTCCAACAAACCTGGATTGATTCAATTCTGTACTGTTCTTCAACATACCAATTCTACAATAATTCACACAAAGCTAAGAAGATCTAATTCTACATATAGAATTAGGAAACTTGAGCATGCACTTGCAACAAATAGCTAAGCCACTTGAATAAGGGCTCTAAAAATAATATTGCTAATAATAGAGACGTGAGCTTAAGACTACAACTTAAACTCATCATGCAAACACTCGCTTCTATCCTCTGAAATAGCTTCCTGGATGCACAGGTAACCGACGTCAGTTCCTGCTGCTTGCCTGTGACCGCTGCCGGCTGACCCACTGCCGATGTCGGCGCCTCACTTGATCGACGTCGGTCGCTCCTGACCGATGCCGGTGTCTGTGTAGACCCAAAACTAATAAAGTATGCTCCTTGGTGAAGCTTTTAGCTCCACACCCTAACAGAGCCAAAGATTTATACTTCCAAATGATGAAGTGTGCCAAAGTGAAGAACAATACAAATATAGTGAATTAGATTACGAGTCTCAAAAGATATCCATTTCCACCTGTGTGTAGCCTTTGCTAACACTAGTAAGTGTCTAGAAACCTTATTGTATAGTATTTTAAGAGGTAATTGAGAACTCTATCGAGAAGTCTTTTAGTGCAAAGAAGTTTATTTCTAGGTTAATACAGTAACATGAGACTTGAAAAAATATGATAGTTTCTTCAACAACATACAAGGGAAACATTGTATCAATTTTAGACTCAATTAAGGACACTGATGTCATGGATTTGGATTTTAGGTCCCTATTAAATGTCTTGTAACATCCTAACCCCCCATAAGTAGTTGTTAATGTTGGCATCAGATACATTGCACTAGTAACAACATTCCTACTGGATGCTCCATACCTAGAGCTCGTCATAGCATTTGCTTGAACATATCAACCAAATACCATAACCATAATTAATGGTAGGAATTTAGTGGTATGCTCCTTTACTCTTTAATCCCTCAATACCATGATCAACATTCCCCCTCAACTAGAAAGTATCACACTTAGTGTCAAGGAATGCTAGAAATACACTAACAAAGATGAGAGAGCCATCTGGGAAGTCATGAACTCATGTTGGTTGGCCAAGAAGAGACAAAAGTTCTCAAAAATGTCAAAGAACTTTAAATTTATAGAATTTAATGAGTTACCTTAGTATTTTATATCCATGGTCACTGAAATTTATGGGATACCCACTGCTGAGAAGTTTGAGACATGGATGTTTTTTATCATGCTTTGTGTGCTAGAAGGGAAGAAGAAGATTGATTAGGCCACCATCCTCAGTGATAATTTTCATACAAAAATGATGACCTTCAAGTGGCCATCCTCTCTAAGGATAAATTTAAAGGTACATTTTATATGTATTCCTACCTAACATATATCTTAGTGCACAATAGGGTTTTCGAGGGACTTACTTAGAACCCCACAGGGATGAGAATCTATGAGATATATCCTGAGGTAACCCTAGAAGGATATAGTAATAGTTTTTTAAAGGTGCATAACTACTTTTTCAACCCCATGATGAGCATATTTTACCCCTTGAGGATCTTGAACAAAATGTCTATGATGACCAAGTAGGTAATTGAGAAATTTGGCACCGCGTATATACAGTTTAGAATATTCACGTACATTAGGGTGAGTGGTTATTTTAGATGCCCACTCAAATTGCCTAGATACCTAGATGACAAGTTGGTAGTAATGGAGCTAAGCTATCAGATGGTACCACCACATGAGATGATTACAACCAAAAATATAAACAATCCTTTCAAATTTTTTATGGTGATAAGATTTTATTCATGTCTTTTTATGGCCAAGGCAAAGGGTTTGGAATAAGAAATGAGTTTTTATGCACTTGATAAGATGTTACCCTTACCTAATCATGACATTAGCTAGTTGGTGAACATGGTGACACATGTAATATTGCATTAGTCTCACTATGAAGACCTTTGGTCTAAATACACCACCAAGGAAGATGTTTAAAAGTGGGACTATATGAGGCTAACAGTGCAAAAGGTTATAGACTACAACATCACTCTTTTCCCCAAGGACATGGTAGATGATAAGATGACACTCTCCTCAACATACAATATGAATAATATTGAATCTTAGTCCATCACTAAGCTATAATTCATTGTGCAAGAAGATGACTCCAGACCTATGTGAGTGACATGGATAATGAGGAAAACCTTCAAATGGTTGAAGGAACATGGAATCAACCTCAAGGCATATGACTTCCCAGCACTCCAAGAGTTAAGAAAGGTAAAGGAATTAAATTCCTTCCTCCTGGCATATAAAGATGACCCTCTAACCCCATCATCATTTGTAATAGGAAAGGGGAAAAGAAATCTTAGAGACATAAACTTCACCAAACTGGTAGACATCAATAAGATGATCGTGGCACAATCTAAGCTTGGGTTATTTTTCTCAAAAATAATGAGTTTGGATGAGAATTAAGATAAAATTCACATAGGCCAGGTCACATTGGCTAGTGCACTCCCATATCAATTTTAAGGAGGGAAGCTATGGTGGTTTTGGCCATCTCAATAGCCCCACTATGGCTGGTCGAGCATCAATCCTAAGTGTCCTACCTACACAACATGTTGCAGTTGAGCCTTCTTTAAAAATATATTCAAGGAAGAGGGGAGGAAAGGAACAAGAGGATCCACTAAAGGAAAAGAGAGTTAAGAAGGCCCTCTAACCTTCAATTAAGTCTCCAACCGAGTAGAGGATAGTTGTTTTCAAAGACCTGATTGTTAAGGAGTTTGCACTAAAAAGAAGAGAAGATCAAGCTTCTTATGAAAAGAGGGTCGAGGATATGAGTGAGGGGAGGAATCAGATGAAGAAAGGTTGATAAAAAAAGTAATGAATAAATAATTCACCTTCATTTCCCCTAAGTTAATAACTAGTCAAAGAACCCATAGGGAGAAGCGTCATTCCCCATCAAGGATCATGATGGAAGGAACATCTATAGAGGGGGAACCTGCAATAGATAAAGGTGAAGGTGATGAGGAAGGGGTCAAGGATCTAGATGATCCTTTATTTTTTGATGATGTTTTGAAGGTTGGAGCTGAGGGAGACACCCAAGTAAAGGCCCCTATTGAAAAGGATCCCCACTCCTTAGAGATAGAGGCATTTATCTAGAATGTTATTTCTCAATCACCTAGGTAGGAAAAATCTAGTGAAGTCAAAGACACCCCAAATCTAGATGAAATGGATCAAGGTGAACCTAGGGATGACATTCAGTCCCCCACTTGTAGTGTATAGGTGGGAGAGAATGAAAAGGATAAAGGAGGAGATGAGGGATCAATCCTGAAAATAGACACCCACATAACTTTGGAGGTCAATAAAAGTGTTGAGGAGGGTGCCACCAAGGGTGATACTTTAATTAAAGTCCCTCAAGGGGTCCTTCCCACCATCAAGGTGCATAACCTAGAGAAAAATAAAGGTTTTGAGGCCATGATTGGTGAATTATCACCAAAAAATGACAAGGAAGTCACGATAGCCTCTGCAAACCCAATGGCCCAAAGTAATAAGGAGAATCCATTTTTGTATCCTCCATCCAACCCATAGAAAAAGTGAGCTCTATTGACAAATTTTTCATGAAGTCCCACTAGCCTAGGTCTGATTTAAAATTTTAGAGTGAGTAGAAGCAGTCCCAAAAGAAGAAAATAAAAAGTAGGAAAGTGATGAAGACACAAAATGATTTGTGTTGAGTCCTCCTCCCAATCCAATTGTGCTCTTGGTAGTTGTTTCCTCATTGGCACCACTCATCACTACCACAAGGCCATCCTCAACATCTACAACTCTGATAGGTTTCTAGACCAAGCCCCTTATTTGGGTTATAGACCAAGTGAAGGAAAAGAAGGATGTTATTAACAAGATAAGGGATCTTGACATAATGTAAATTATTCAAAAACAAAAGGTTAAGACTCAAAGAAGGCCAAAACACACACCTAAATGACATTCACTAACAAGTGGGAAGGAGTGTTGAAGTATCCATTCCTCCTCCAAATGCACTGTAAAAGAATGCTCCCCTAGAGAGTTACTCCATATACAGTTAAAATATCAAGGATCCATCAAGGAAGGAATTGAAACATACTTCACAAGTCTTGGTTAACATGGTGGCACATAGAATGGATAAAGTTAAAGCCACCATGGAAGAGCTAAAGTTAGAAAACTAGGCTATGATTTAATACTAGAAAAATTTACTGAGTGAGCCTTAGGTAGTGACTCCAACTGCCATCCAGGCCCCCAACTCTTCCCTTATCTCCCTTGAATCACTAGACCTCACCCACAGAGATGACTTGAAAGCTAGAGGATGCAACATTGAGGAGTGGTAGAACATTTTAACTATCTAGGCTAAGGAATCAATCAGGTTGACACTAAAATGTCTAGAT
Organism: Torreya grandis; assembly: GCA_037957365.1. Lineage (NCBI taxonomy): Eukaryota > Viridiplantae > Streptophyta > Pinopsida > Cupressales > Taxaceae > Torreya > Torreya grandis. The sequence goes on along the minus strand of JARHVA010000514.1, from coordinate 2,024,325 downwards.
AACATCTTAGATAAACAAGGAGAGTGTGACACCTAGATATTCATGTATGAGGTAGATCTCAAGAGCTAGGAGAAACTCAGGCTAAGGCTAGATGAAATATGCAACCTAGGCTTGGATAAATTAATTATAGAAAGCATCATCTCCCAAGATGATCACAAAAATCCTAGAGAGTACCAATTGGAAATAAAGCATTAAATCTTGACGCTTAAGGAAGACATTTTTGATCTAAAAGGAGAAAAGTAGTCTATCAAGATTACAAATAGGGAGATATATGCCTCCCTCAAAAATATGGTGAACTTGGATGATGCAAGTAACATGATGGAGGAGGCATTGGATAATGCCCTGAAAAACCTCATCGATGCACCCCAAGGAACTTTTGATTTCTACAAGATTAGGGAGCTAGTTATGCTAGAGAAATATTGTGATCAACTCAATGTGTTGGTTAGCAAGAAGTAGGTGGTAATCCAAAAGATTTCTGATTAGATTGAATAATATAACACCAAGTTCAAATATTAGGTGGGCTCAGACTAGAAGATCCTTGCCACCATGATCAAGGAATACATGACATATAAGAACAAGCTGGTAAAGGAGACAATCATCAATGTGGATTATGCATCATGACTGGATACCCATGACTTCTTTCCCAAAATAGAATCATTCCATACCTCCCCTCTACTTCTTGTCCTTTGCTCCCCTTTTCTCTATTCCCATTGAGAAACCATTGTACTTTGCCCGATAGTGGCATGTCCTTTTCAAAGTTTGTTTTGTTTAAGAAGGGGATGTCTTTATTTATTTGCATAAGTGGATAAAGTTTTGTTTTATCCCTTGTGAGTTTCTTTTATATGTACACAACTATAAATATTATTTTGTAGTGGGGCATCATACCTTTCATCATCACAAGAACAAAACTTCAAGTCTAAGGAATCAAGTTTGTTACAACCAACCCCAAGCCCATGAAGTAATCTTCCAGTTGGGGTATCTTTGTATAATATTCCAAGTGTGGCTATGAAATTGTATAAGTAAAGGGGGTTTGTCCCTTTACAAAGGTTAGTTAATTTTTGGGTACATAGATATAGTTTAGGAGATTTTTCCCCATGTAATTTTTTGATGCCAAATTGATTCTTTTTATAAAGTCATTGGCAAGCCTTGAGAGCATTAGAAATATTTCCCTTGTTAAAAAAATGTTTTACATGGTGTTATGATATGTAATTTTCAAAATACATTGTAATCAGATTTGATTCAGTTAATATATGAAATCCACTTAGGGTTCATTATTTTTTCTTGTTGTTGAAATACAATGCTCTATTTTGCATGCATAGTGGATTGGTTATTTGATCCATGCCTCTTCATAGTAGTCATTTAGGTTCAAATCTATAATATAAAATCCTTTTCATTTTGATATGTGAAAATAGGGAATTGATAGCCTTCTTTAGGGTAGTCTTGGGTTTATGAATTCAACTGGTAGGAGCTTTTGAATAGTTATTTGTAAAGTTGTAGATAAATTCTCAAGGACCATTTATGCATGATTTCATATTATCTATTTTGAAATAGAAAGCATTTTTTAAGTGAAGATAACATAGCTGTTAACATCTCCATACTCATTTGTTAATCACCCACATCCTTATTCATATTTTAGATTAATTTGGTTTTTCCCCATCCTGACCTGTATATAGCATGCCCTTTGCATATCTAAAGTGTTATTTGCTTATAGATGCATAAATATTATGTATTTAGCATGTGTTTTATCTTTGTGTTTTAAAGCCCAGTATTGCAATCTCTTATTTAGCCCCTGTATTGTGAAAATTCTTTACAGATGAAAGTTGTAATAACATATTCATATCTATCTTTAGTAGCTTGTGTTTAACTTAGAACATTTGCTTATTTTGTGTGACACCCATTCTTGGGAGGAGTGAGCAAGTTTGGTTGTGTTCTGGTTGGATTTGTGTTCTTTTATGCCAATAACCCCCATGGAGGCTAAATTGTATAATCTCTCCATGTGAGATAGCTACCCCATAGGTCCTCTCACCCTAGTTCAGGTAGATCTAGAAGCAACATGGAATTAACCATACCCTTTGTAGGTGCCCTTTATTCATTTTCTCTAGTCTAGTCCATTTTTGATGCCAAACCTTCCCTTAGCTACAATGACACTGTAGTGGGTTTGTCATCACTATTTTCCATTTCTTTCAAAGTATGCAAATCTAGATTAGGGAGGGTATAAAATTAAGAACCAACACTAGCCACTATACTTAAACATGTTTCATAGCCAACCTTACCTATCAATGCACCTAGTCTAGTTTTTACTCCAACCCCACCCTTCATTGGTGATTCCCTTCTTCCCTTACTATAGATTGATCCCTTGCCCATATAATGGGTAAATCAACCTTATTGTGATATCCACAAAGTTTCCAGTCATTAGACCAAATATTTTCATTTATATCAACCACCCTAGGATTATATTTCCATCCCTTTAGTTAGTAGACCCCCATAACCTAATAATATATGTATTTATTTCTTTCATAGGAAAAATAACACTCTTCTACCCATTTTTGAAAACTTAGGTAGTACATCAACACATTACACCCAATCGCTACTCAGCCCAAAGATAAGGCCAAACCTCCTTGTAAATTATTACTAGAGTATATCCCTAAATATGGGGAAGTATACTGTCTATGGCATCAATGTGGTACACATCATACTGATCACTATCAAGTTTTACAATATCATATTTGTGGCTTCCCACAATTGACACCAAGACCAATCATTCCTCCTTCTACAGGTCACCCATGAAAGAAGGCCCCTCTTTCTTTGTAGGCTATACCTCTTTCTCACCCCAAAGATATTATTCACATAGAGACATCTATTCCAAACCTTGAGTATCTTATTCACAATATCCCACATGAGCATTACTCTTCATTAGCTAGACCTACCTTTTCAATTGAGATTATATAAAAGGAAGTCTTTACACAAATTTCCACAAAGATTGATGAGACTCTGGCTAGAGTCCAAGTTTAGATTCATAGAGATGTTTTGGATGTTATGGATGTTATGGATAATATTTGTTGTAAAATATATCAATATTTGTGAACACGACATGGTGTTCTTTCACATTATTATATTTTATGATTTGTATTGAATTTGTGATCTATTTTTATATCTATTATACACTTGACTATGTGTCAAAATTAGATTTCACTTATTTATTTTTCATGGATCATTATATTATGATTTATGTGTTTTATATGGTTTCATTATCTTTCACCTTTTCTTATGGCAAAATATCATTCTTTGTATGAATGCAAACTTATGTTTATGACTTCACTTCTTTCATGTATTCTTTTATTTTCTTTTACAATGATTGTTTGTTATCTTTTTACACTCAAAAATCAAATAAGTATTATTGTGATTTGATTATATATCCTTGATTACCTTAGTATTCTATCTCTACCATATGATTAGTTATTAAATAAGACTTCTCATTATACTATTAACATATACCTATCTATTTGGGATATCCTTTCTTCCCTCTTCTTCCTTACACATACTAAGCATACATACAGTTGAAACTTGAGATTACACATTGGTTCATAGGTAAGCTTAAGTGTTTATTTAGTCATATATCTGGTTACTTAGTCTCATTTAAACCAAATTATAAATCTCATTCATTTATATCACTTTTATCACTCGTGTTGGTTATTTCAAATCCGTATGGAGGAGGAATCACAAAAGCCATAAAAAAGGTTATAATTCAAATAATTTAAATAAAAGGTAATGATTTAAAAGGTAACATACAAATTCAAAAGTATAATCACACCAAAATACATGATTCATAACACATCTCCTATTCCTAATCGAATCTCAAACTCCATAGTTGGCCTCATGATAGAGATAAGGTCCATTCGGGTGTAGTAGGCTAGTAGATTGGGATAGGAAAATTCAAAAAAATATACATAGTTCTACCTACTTTCTCACATAAGTACCCAATCTTCAAGTAAAATGATGACTTTGTAAGAGGTCTTGAGGAATGGGTAACATGTCATGGGAAGGTAGGTCCATTTTAAATTTATTTTTCATATAACCTTCATGAGTTGATCTTATAATCCCACCTATTTGCCTATACAACTTTTCACTTATTTTGAGTAGGTATCCTTTATATTTTGATGGTCACTAGACTCTTAATGTCTCTCCTTTGTACCTAACATTCCTCATGTTTCCTAAGTTTTTATCATAGACACATGTGCCATGTTTTTTTAACATTCCTTTTTTCACTACAATAATCCTAATATTTCCCCTTGAAGAATATTGTTTTTTTAAGTGATCATTCACCCTAGTGTTACCCTTTGTGAGTTGTAGTGTAATACCATGGATAGGACTAAGTTATACTCACAAATTACCACACTAAAATATATTTAAATTATTCCTACATGTGTTTCCACCTCATTGGTTTTCCCTTTGTGAGTTACAGTGTAAGACCTTGGATAGGACCAAGGCCTCCTCACAAAATATTCCAATACCCAATTCATACTATAATCAAGTCACAATAAAATCACATGCTTCAAATTTGAGATAATCTATGTTACATTATGATTTACACATCATTGACACATGTACCATATTGATTTAATATGTTTTATGCTTACTTCATAAACACTTCACTTTTATCTTCTTATTTTTTGATCACATGTATGTATACAACCATTTTATAAAATTTCTCATACTTCACACTTTGATGTAGTATGATTAATTTGATTTATAATTACATTTTTTTTCTTTTCATACTTCCCATATTGATTTATTATGATAAAAACTTTATTATCTTTTATACCATTTGGTTTTCACATGCCTTCCATTTTATTTCAAAATTTCATACTTCCCAATGTGATATAGTATGATTTTTATTTTATTTTAATTTGGTGAAAATATTTTTACATGATTTAAAAACATTTGTTATCCTTTTACTTTATTATATTTATTTATATATTTTTTTTACACATTTACCATCATGATTTAGTGTGTATGACATTTTATGATTATTTAGACTTTTTCAAAATCATTTTGATTTTCTTTTTAACCATGCATGTGTATCACATAATGCTAGAAAAGAAAACATAAATCACATATTCCCATACCATATACAACAAATTAAAAATACAAGTGATACAAAGGAAATATATCCATACACTCATCCAACATACAAGTACAAATCATAGAACAAAGAAATGCCCACACACACATACACACACACATGTATGTGTGTGTGTGTGTGTGTGTGTGTATACATACATACATACATATACATACATACATACATACATATATATGCATACATACATATGCATACATGTATATATTGTATATATATGTATATGCATATATATATATATATATATATATATACATATATATGTATATATATATATATATGTATGTATATAGATATGTATATATATATATGTGTATATATATATATGTGTATATATATATATGTATATATATATATATATATGTATATATATATGTGTATATATATGTATATATATATATATATATGTATATATATATATGTGTATATATATATATACATACATATATATATATATATATATATATATATATATATATATATATATATATATCATGATTTTGATACAATACCAATAAAAAATACAATATCTAAAGCTCTAAGCTTTTGTTCCATTGTCCCTATCATGTAGCCTAGCCATGATACCCATGAATGCATGTGACTGACCCCTTTGAATGGCATGATGTAAGGAGGAAGTCTTAGATATAAAGCCATCAATCTGAACCTATATATTGTCCACTTACGCTTGTACCTATCCAAGATGTATATTGGTTACCATGTGATTAGCTCATTCATGTGCCAAAGCCTACTTTGATCCTCTCCATTTCCTACCCCTATAGATGGTTTTAAACCATCTTTTCATGCGTGCATCTATTGAACAACTCTCCCACTGGTTTAAACTAGCTAGCATTAGTTGAGGAATATGGTACCATAGGATCAACCAAAGTGGAAGGATTATAATGTGATAGCACCCCATCCAAAATATCATGGTGCATAAGCATAATAAGGGCTCCTCATTTGATCTTATTTTTAGTATTATCTATATAATCTAAAACCAAATATACATCATATCTCATTTATATATATCTCAAACCATCTATCTACCATAAACAATGATGTAACTAGTGATCTATGTCAAAAACTTAAAACAAATTAAAAAATATCACTAGTTTGTTGACCTCTTTTTACCCTTGGGCTTAAAAATGGGTCAACCTATGCAGTTGAGTACCTAAGCTCAACCTTGGTCATTCTCTTATCTCTCTTGAAGTGTTAGGGCCATTCAAAAAGGGGATCACTTGCCATCAAATCAAGGCAACAAGTTCAAGTGATGTGTTATGTCAAGGAGTGTCATGGCGGTCATCTTCTCACCCTTCTAGAGCATGTGTCAAGTGCATACTCTATGATAACTATGTATAAGAGACCATAACAAGTCTTAATATGGTCCTTATGACCCAAATCATTTATGAAAGAGGTGACTTATGATGTTGTATCCATAACTAGCCATGTGAGCATGCCAATAACCTATAACATGAGGCATGATTTAGGAGATTGAAGACCAATATGAAGGAATATGTTTGAACCTTATTTGAAACCTTGGAATACTTTAAGATTATTTAGTAAATATTAAGATATCTCCTTTAATTGATATTTCACTTAGGATTATGCATACATTGCCTCCAAAAGGGGTGTTTAACCATGTGAATGATGCTATTTTAACCCCCAAGACACCACCAAGACCATAAATTATGCCTTTAAAGGTCTCCATTATCACCACAATGCCATTATAGAATGGTTTCTTATGCATAATGGTCTCATTTTAAAATTCAAACACTTTTATGCACCACTAAGGGGGCCCAGACATGTGAAAAATAGATTTTCATCTTCCTTCCACCATACTCCTTATTTTAAAGCATTTTTTAAATCCTCATTTCCCTCCTCTTGCACACCAATAACATTTAAAGATTTGAAACCTAAGAAAATGTAGAAAGTGGTGTTTTATAGGTGTTTTCAAGATTATATAGATCTATACAGTATGGCCATGGTCAAAAGAAGTCATAAATATATAGAGGGAACTTAGTTCAAACTTTAGATGAGAGAATCCATGAGTTTTAGACTAAAAAATGTAAAAAAATGGCCCTTTCTCATCATTGCTCTCCTTGGTAGCCTTGGATAGCCTCTTAAGTTCTTGTTCAATATGAATAGGAGAGAGAAAAAGGTGACTTAAGCTCCTGGATTGAGGAAAGGGGTATAATGGCTTTCTAATCCTTGGCATTAATTTCTAGGTTGATGACCCATGTAATATGAATAATGGTTAAGAATCTAAGCAGTCAAACTAGTCTTCTACATCTACACATGGTCAATCTTGGAATAATTTCAGTGTATTTCTAACTTTTTTGAAGAAAATGGTGGTTGTATGTCTTCTATAATCCTTCAAGGTCCTTCCACTTCACCTTAAACCCTAACTTATCATGTGTGATCTTATTGGATCAATAAAATCTTCGTATGGTCACACTTATAGGTTGAAGATAGTAGTTCTTGGCATTTTGGAGCCTTTAATGCATAATATGTGTCAAGGATAGTTTTTTTTTATATTAATTGATTATTAAGAGATCTATTCAATATTTCTCATCATTGATGGTGTACCTAATGATAAAATGAACACTGGACTCCAAGCTATTATATTCAAGTAAAATTACCTATGTAATTTGACCTTCATTGAAAGTGTGAATAGAGTGTTTCATGGTGATGGCTATTGAAGATAACTAAAACACCATAGAGGTAGCAGAGGTGTTTTACATGTGGAGGAGTCCCTCTCTTAGAAGGATCAAACCAAATTATGGCTCTCAAGACTAAGAAATCATGAGCTAGCCCCCCAATGCTTTCATAGACCTATTTATTAAAGTTTAAGGTTCATCAACATTATTTAAGGTATTTGTGAAATGCCAAGTTTAGTTTCTCCCTTCATATGTCTAATTAATTAGATCCACATGTTTTGCCTTATTGAGTATATAAATAGGGGTGTCTAAAGTCCCCATAGATGATCTTGAATAAGATTAAATAGTCCATATGACACCTCTCAAATGGAATCTATTGTGTAATGGTCTCATTAAGCCATTTCACCCTATATTAGGCTCTAATTTCCAAACTTAGAGATTCATAGGACTCTATGACTATCACATATAGGTTTAAGTCCTTATTCCCAAGCTTAAGAAATGGAAACAAGGTCAAATTATGTAGAATACCATGAAGGGTCAGGGGTAATGTGAGAAAATGGGTCTATTCAAATGTGGATATTATTGGGAAGCTATAACCAAGTTTAGAAGATGATGTTCAGGCCTAGTCTCCAAAGGGTTTTCCAAAACCATCATATAGCTAAACCTACAATATGCAAGGAAGGGTCATAGGTTATGAATATTACTATCTTAATGGGAGGTATTAAGATTCAGGAAAGGTCAATTGGGCCTGCCACATAGTATAGAATCCCTCCTTTTACTCATGGGCCTCTGAAAGAACTCCATTGACAGTCACACACTTAGACCATTTTCTATAAGGCTAAAAGAAGTCAACCTCCAACATTAAATATGAGATGTTATAGGAATATTAAAGATAGATATCAAACATATAATCACAACACAAATTACGTTATTGATAATTGACGGAGACTTGGAGGGATAGCCAAAATAAGCTGACGTAGGTATGTATAGTGAGCTAAAGGCATACAAGTCTACCTAGTCAGTTGAGGTGTCTAATTGATGTGAATGATAATGGAAACAAAACATGTAAGGGTAACCCCCCAAGGTAATTATGGAATCCATATTCCTTAATATCTCATATGATGATGGTACAAGTTTGAGGAAACAACCTGGTTTGGATTAGACATCCATGACACATAGGCTTGTGTCCATGTTTGTACGAGAGTCTTGAGAGTATAATTGATGTGAAAAACAATTAAAATAATATGGTTAGAAATTTAATAAGCCATATATGATCACCTAATTATACCAAAAGTGAGGAAGTTGAATACATAGGTCCTACTCAGGCCCCTAACATTAACTAATTTAAACACTCAGACTAAGCAATGATGGTCATGGCAAGCTTACAAGAGAGAGGGTTAGAGATGGGAGTATAGGCACTTGAAGACAAGTGAAAAAGGAGAAAACATATGGAAAAGGATGATATTATGATATCAAATACATAAATACACCTATAGGTGACTCAAAGTCCTAAGACTCAATTTAGGCCTTTAAGGCCTAAAGCCCTCAAGACCCCATCTTCATATTTGTGATTGATTTAAATCCCCATGGTAAGCCTAAGGTCATAAAGAGGTGTATGATGATGATATAAGTAGTAAGGAAGGTGTTTTAGATAGAGGAAGGAAAAAAAGTGGTCAAATTTGGTCTCATTACCCTTCTTGAGTTCCACTACCCTAGTCTGCCATTTCGATCTACCAACTCCAGTACTTCTATATTAGATGGTAAGATGAGTGGGGAGCTAATATACATGAAATAAATATTTGTATTTAGGATTTAAACTCTAAGAATAATCCCTAACACTATCAACCCACTAAAAATGCTTAGCAAAGATTGGAAGGCTACCAACTTTCACTCAAAACTCATGGTACAAGGTGCATGGGACAAAGATATATTTGGGAGTTTTGAATGGGTATATGGGCTCAACATCCATGGAAAAAAGTTATAGATTTTAGGCATTTACTCTATGAACCATTGTTAAGATGATAAGCCACTAAAACCCTTCCTAAACCTAGATAAGGACCCGATGAATAAATTTTTCCCTCAAATTCTTTCAAATGAGGTAGTTGAGTCTTGAAATGGTCTTGATGGTCTCCTCAAGTCTCGTGAGCATTCAACTAAGACATTGGTTACACATGACAAGTATATAATGTATAGATCAATCCTATAGAGGATTAATTTAGGCCTAGAAAGGACTTCTACAAGCCTATGTATAATAAATTGGAGAGACTCTAAATGTTTTACATGATTATGAAGAGTTGAGAGATATAAAGAGGTCAAATGGCTTGCATGATGACCACCTATAGGGGTCTCCACATCTAATGGTCACTTGTAGACATGACTAAGTGCCTAGTTAACTGATTATGCATGCATGAAGAGGAAGCAAGTGGCTTAACCAAGATAACAAAAGTGACCTAAGGGATATAATGGGTAGAATACATGCTCTAGGAGGTGGAAAAATGCTCAGATAATTCCATTTCCATTATGCCTATTGGCCTAATATCCTTCTCAAGGCATGACTACTTAAAGACTAAAGGTAGGGCATAAGCAAGGTTAAATGAGACCTTAAACTAGTATGTAATTTCACTTCAAGCAGTTTCATATGTGAAAGAGGTGTTTTTTTGTAGAAGAAAGCTCAAGATTGGCCATTTTGGCCTAAAACTAGCTTAAGAGTGCACAAAAGGTAAATCAATCACCTAAGGAACACCTTCTTATGTTCATAACTATATAAAGGATCTACACGGGGGTCCTAGCTATTATGGAAAGTTGTAGAGGGTTGTATAGTTTACTTTCTTAGCATTAGTTTTGGATTTTAATCCCTTAGGGATATGAATAATCGTTAAGGATCTAACCCTCTCTAAACCTCTCTAAAACCATAATAGAGACCTAATGGAGTAAAAATTGAGATAAATAAACTTATTTGAATTTAATTGGATTGAGATACACCTAAAACACATTATAAACTCTGAGGAGGTCCTACTCAAGGCATTAGTTTGTATGGACAACTATATAGATGTACCAAAACCTAATTTTTACAATATTTAGTGGTAATATCAAGGTAAAGGGATAGATTAATAGTTATATATAATTAAGGAGGATATTATAAAGTTTATTTCACCTTTTTAGATTCAAAACTACTCTCATTTCATCTTGGAAATGCTCTTATAACACTACAATAAAGAACAAGTCTAAAAGTACTAATGAAAGGTGACAATCACCTAAATGAATAAAAACTACAAGTATACATTATTTTAAAGGCACATGTCATGGTTTAATATGATTTTAAAATCCTAAAACATGCTTAATAATCCATCCTTGAAGGCTATATGTAATCCTCATGTCATCCAAGAAGCTATAACTAAGTGATTATGCCTAGTTGCCTAATAGGCCTATTTGGCCAATAAGAGAAGATGTCTATTGGCATAGAAGGATGCTAAGGGAATAAATTCAGGTCATAAAAACCATTTCAAATACCTAATGAAGGATATTATGCACATTTCACACCCATAATGGAGGATGGGGCATTTTTCTTAAACCTTATTGACATGCAAAAGAGGGATGGGTTACTTAATGCTTCATGAAACCAAAATAAACCACATTTATACCTTTGTAACTTCCAAAAGGAGAGTGACTAACCAAGTTTGGTGCTCATTATTTTAATGGGGTCAACTAAGGTTGAATTATCTCCTATCGACTACACCTCTACACCCAATAATTTATTAAAGACCACCAACCAGTCAAGGCAATGCATGGAGAGAGCATGAAGTTGTTATTAATGCTTGTAAATGATGGTGGAGTGAATGAATATCATCATGGTATATCCTCCCCACCCATATGCTCGATTATCCTCTCTTTATTTTCTCTTGTTCTATAAATTGAGGCTAGAATATCATTATATGTCTCCCTTGACTGGGTATGAATAAACTCTATCTAGATTGTACCTTGTAAACCTTTTGAATGAATATAAGGATTGGTTCAAATTATCTTACTAGATTAGTGTGATTTATTCTTATTGATTTGCAGATGTGATTAAATTTCATCTTCCTTTACAGGTCTTTGTTCTCACCTAGTTGCTATAATATTATCTAAATGGGTCATATGGTGTGTATAAGTGTTAGTGACTATTTTTGAAGTTGAATCTGATTGATAGTATCATGAAAGTAGACCTTCCATTCATCCTCAAGTTTTATCCACTTAACATAACCTTCATATAAATTATTGATGCTTAGAAGTCTATAAGAGAGAGTGATAGATTACCTATCCCTTATCTTGTTCTCAAGTGTTGTTGAATGATTAGTTATAGTGGATTAAAACATATTGGTGTATTACCTCTCCTTAGCTTAGGTTTTGTTTCATGCATCATATTATATCTCTTTTCATCACCATGTTATTAGTTTTAGGAATTGAGCTAAAATTGGTGCACTAGGGGAGCTATTCCATAACTAGAGGTTCACCTCATCAACTAGGCCACCCATACCTAGAGGTGATCCCATTATACTAGCTAGACGAGGTAGGCTTAAAACACCATTTCCTTAAGGGTGAAATCTAGACTGATAAAAGTTTTTGGCATGCTTGGTGAGATCAAGATTCAAGTGAGCTGGAGCATAAACTTATATCATTTAATGATATCAATAATATTCAAGTACTCTAGTGGTAGATTTATGGTTAAATTTCATTCCAAAAGTGGTCAAAATGTCTTCATCAAAAGATAAAGAAGCTAATTTTTTTAATTCTCCTTGGATTTTACTAGGAGAAAGAGGTAGCCTAGGTCTAATCCTAATCATACACCCCATTATTCTCCTAATCTTGCTCAATAAATGACTGTTGCAACCACTACACCTCTAACGGCTAGGCCTAAGAACTAAGATTTTATGTCCTTCAATGGTGGAAACCCCCTAAACCTAAAACAAATTGATAATATCCCTATTTTTTCACTTAACATCCTTCCATAATTCATAATAGAAAACTCTACCACTCTTATTGAATACATTACATACATAGCTAACCTTTATTCATTTTAGAATGTGACCCAAAAAAATGTGGCAATGAGGTTATTAGCTACTAATTTGAGAGGTAAGGCACTTAAATGGTATACAAGTCTAACAACTAATTTTATCAACACCTAGGATGATTTTAGGGAACATCTATGCAAGCATTTTGAGGATAGAAGTGGCCACTTATCTTTAGTATAATAATTAACCACAATTAAAAGGGATCCTTAATATTTTATGGTAGACTTCAACTATAGATTTTAGAAAAAATAGGATATGATCCCAACATTAGTCAAACACACTCCTAACTATGCCTTTTTTTACTATTTACAAGCCCTTAATTCTGATGTAATAGTCATGATATAGTCCATGGGAGGAAACACACTACCTAATGCTTATGAAGTGGAAATAAGGGTAAAAAACTATCTAATACAAGTAGGAAAACTTACCCCAAGACCCCTCATGCCTTTATTCCTATAGATATAACCTCTTTTGCCTACCATTGTTCACTTAACAATACCAAAAAATCATGATCTGGCAAATGCTAATCAAGTAGATAAATTGGGTAAGATTGAAGGGCTGCTCAAGGCTCAAAGAAACAAGATAGTGGCCTTATAGAGGAAACAAATTCGACCTCATAGACCATACAAGTCACATTATAAATCTCCCTATTAGCCTTCTCAATATAACAGGTCTCTATATTAGCCTAATCTATAAGTTCAAGGATAGATCACTTAAGTAAGGACTTATAATAGCTTTAATCCCAATTGTAGTAGCACTTCTAGAGCATTAGTCCCAACTCAAAACAACTATGTTCAATAAGGTCAATGGTACACATAATGGGGTTAGTCACATGAGATGTCAATCAGTCTAAGTGGAGATGCTTTTCAAACCTCTCTTATGCTTTAGAGTCAAGCTCCTCCTATGCAAGACAATTAGCCTCTAAGGTCCTTCTATGTAACATGGAGAGACTACCTTCATGACTCAATATGAAATGTCAAATCAATAAGGAATGATTGGGATTAAGACATAGTCATAAACCACTTTTGTTAACTTCCAAGAAGGAGAAAACTCTTTGGAACAATGTGCAGCCAATCAACTTGGGGTTGCAACCAAGATGGGTATTCTTATTGTAGCCCATATAAGGGCCAAAGGGAGAGAAGTGGGTGATGACTTATAAGTTGGCAGAACAAACCCTCCATCATCTCAAACATATCAAGAGGATAGGGGATATTATTTAGCCCTTAATACTCCATAAATTTAGAAGGTTCAAGATGGGAAAGGGTAATACTATAAAGGTCCATTCATACCTCAAGTCACTTAGGTTCCAAGTGGTACTGTTATTCCTAAGTTACAGTAAAATGATTTTATATCTCATATTAGTATTGTGGATCAGATGAATAAGACCTATGTCACCATACCAATGTGAGATACTTTGATCATTCTGGGATAAAAAGATCTCCTCCAAGAAGAGTTATCCAAAATTCACATCTTGGACAAGTAGGCAAAAAATGTGGGTGCAGTCCTAGCCAACACCAATCAACCTAATGAGTCTCAAACACCTAAGGTAAAAAATCCCCCTCTTTTATATCTTTATTACATCATAGGATAATCCTTAGTACACAACTATATGATAGATAGTGTGGTTAGTACATATGGCATACCTAAGTCTATAGCAAACAAGTTGGGGTTAAACTATGAACCTAATTCTAAAGGGATCTTACAACTAGATGGGTCTCCTACTAAGACTATTGGTGTACTCAAGGATCTAAAAATAGTCCTAGCTACTTATCCTAATTATATCATATCCTAAGATGTTGTAGTCGTTGATCTCCCACCCTATTTTTCCTTGTGTTTTTTTAGGGATTTCACTACCAAGATAGGAGGCTATCTCTCTTTTGACTAGTCTTATATGGTCTTTAGGACTAGGTATGGAACCAAGGTTACCATTGGGTCTAAGCATTTCTATAGGTTCCATTTAGATCCCCACATGCCTAATTTGTCTAATGTTAATTTCATGATAATAGATGAATATGAACACCTCAATGATCAGGAGATAATTAAACCACTCGAAGGTCTATCAAACTTACTTTTTGATGAATGGGGGAAGAAAACCATGGCTATGATCCATATAAGATCATTGTTGAATGATTTATAGTTTAGCTAAGAAAATTTTTCCAAGTCATGACACAACAAATTTCATAGTTTAGATCTCATTAAGAGCTTTCCCGTTGTTTTCATGGTTTGCAAAATGGACACTGTATGCTCAAGATATTTCTTGCAAAAGTTTTCTTGCAACAGGGAAATAATGAGTGTCAAAAAGTGATGTGGCATTATTTACATGCAAAAAGTGGACCAATCAAAGGTTGACACATGGAAATCAATTTTGTATGGTCATGAAAAAAATTTGGTTGGTGTTTGGTTTCAGCCTCCGGTCTTTGACAGGCGGTCATATGGAGAACCATGGGCCCCATTATTGGCTCACTAGGGGCCCTCAGCGAGGGTCAACACACTCTTTTTAAGGAGGGGTGCCTTGGCATCCTATTCTTTATTTTTTATTATATGCAACATTCTATTTAAGTAACAAAGTCTGTAAAAACTCCACCAATATGGGATAATTGTTTAGCACTTTGTAATAAGGATCTTCAAACCAACACGTGGCATAGCCACCAACCACCAAGCTACGTTGCCACATTAACCACCTTCACCACATCCACCATGTAAAGACCATGTAATCTCCAAAGGTGGCCTAATTTAGGCATCTTACTAAGACTTGCATATAAGTCTCCTTAAAAAGGGGCATCGGTAATGTCAAAGGAAGCCCCCAACCTTTAAAAAGACTTGGAAACTATTTACAATACCTAATGCGGGATTAATAGATAAGTCAAGCACCCAAATAGAAGGCTAAAGAATTGAACTCGTGACCTTCCAAGTAAAAGTGATATGCCTTGACTGCCCAAGCTATAGACTTGGAAGTGTTTCAAAAGGCACGAAGTTTTATTTGAAGTTAAGTTTTTGGCCGACTATGTATAGGAGAATTATAGACCCACTTATAGTATTTAGTCATTTTGGAGCCCTTAGAGGTTGAACCAGAGCTCAGAGTAAACTACAAACTTGTTTATAATTTTGATACACTCTATGAAGTATATTCATTTGCCAATTTTGGAGAATTTGTGATGTCATTTTGAGCTATATAAGTTGATAATTTTGATTTGGAGAAGCCTATGCGTGTGATTCAGCCAAGGTCTTTCAAAGGTTTGAAACACTATTTTTTCAGAGAGTAGATCTATTTTGTTGATTTTAAGTATTATTTTGGCTTGCAAATTTAGCAACATTAATGGATCAGTTTGATAAGAACCTAGGGACATAGGAATTTTGAACCCCGTAAGAAAGAAAGAGAGGCATTAAGATCTTACAAACCATGGGAGATAGTGAGTTGGTAGTGCATCAAGTGAGAGGGTAGAATTTAGTCAAGAATCCACTCTTAAAGGCATACAAGCACAAGCTTTGGGACCTCTTAGAATAATTTGAGGCCTTTTTAATCTTTTCAATCCAAGAGAGGCCAATCAACATGCAAACCACTTGGCAGCCATAAGAGCACAATATGACATTTCAAGTGGGGCGAAGGAAATGTAAGATCAGTCTTAAATCAAGGTAGTTTTCAAACCTTCAATCTTTGATAATGAGGTTAGATGGTAGGTATTTGAAAATTAGAAGCAAATAACATGTTTCTTATAGTAGGAAGCATAATTTTGCTCAAGGAACCAAGGCAGATTGCAATAGAAATACAATGAGAAAATTATCCAACTAAGAATAAAAAAACTACCCAATGGATTAGTGACCTTGGAAAACATATTCAATGAGGATGATCAGTTAAGAAAAGACAAGGTTAGCATATCAACCAATGAGGAACACTATGAGAAGGTCATTATCTTTAAGGATAGGTTACTCAAACTAGGTAAACACAAAGGAAGAAAAGGCATCCTTCATAGAATTGTTTCAAGAATTTGTAGACATATTTGTTTGGGAGTAAAATGATTTGAATAGGTTTGACCCTAGTTTGGCCAACATACTATAGAATTATAGGCAATTTATAATCTTGTGAGCCAAAAACAAAGACTGATCAACCCCAAGATTAAACTCCATATGAAGAAAGAGTTGACCAAACCCATTGAGTCCAACATAATCTTCCCCATCAAACACTTTTCATGGGTGGCTAATATTGTGCCTATAACGAATAAGAATGGGGAGATAAGGTCATGTGTAGAATTTAGGTATATAGATAAGGTGTCATTGAGATATCTCTACCCCTTTCCATCCATGGGCTAGATTATCCAAAAGATTGTAGGTTAATAGTGTTTCTCCTTGCTTGATGAATACTTAGGGTAAAATCAAGTGTTAGTGAAGGAAGAAGACCAACACAAGATTAACTTCACAACCAAGTGGGACAATTATGCTTATAAGAATATTCCCTTTGGGTTGTCCAATACAGGGGCCACATTTCAAAGGGCAATGGATGTAGCCTTCCAAGGACTCATCAATGAGATGGTAATCATCTACCTTAATGACATCATAGTTTCTAAGGATGCCAAAGATTACTTGACACACTTAAGGCTACTATTTTATAGGTGTAGGCAGTATGGGGTCTCTTTAAATCCCAAAAAATGTATTTTTCATTCCATGAGGGTAGATTTCTAGTTCACATTGTGTCAAAATAAGGCTTTTATATAGACCTTGAGAGGATAAGTGCAATCCTTACTCTATCACTGCCCAAACACAATAAAGGATTGCAAAGTTTCTTAGGTAAGATTAACTTCACTGCCCAAACATAATAAAGGATTATAAAGTTTCTTAGGTAAGATTAAATTCATTATTAGGTTTATTCCTAGGTGTGTATGAGGTCAATAAGGCCTCTAACCTTCATACTTAAGAAACATAAGGATTTTAAATGGACTAAAGAAGGGAAAAGAAGCTTTGAATCCATTAAATAGGTCATTTACCAAGCACCCACCCTCCTCAACCTTGATTTATCAAGGGACTTATTCTTATATGCCTTCTCAACCAATGATACTATTTATGCCATGCTTATGTAGCAAAATAGTGAGGGTATTGAGTATCACATAGCCTTATTTAGTCAAGTTTTGGAGGGATACAAATAAATATGTGCATTTGTGGAAAAGCATGTGCTTGTAGTCATGAGGTCTCTCAAAAAACTTAGACACATGGTATCTAATAACAAGATCTATGTCATGGTGGTTCACCATAGCATCAAAGACTTCATTCTCAACTAAGACTTGAGTGAAAAGAGAGTAGGTTGGGTGACCAAATGCATGGAATATGACATAGAAATGAAGGTCACCAATTTGGTAAGGAGTAGGGGATTGTGTGAACACTTGGTAGTAGATGTGAAGGAGGACAAAGAAGTTGTTTTGGCAATGCAAAGTGACCATCAAACAAATACACCTACATCCCCTTTCAGATGGACGCAAGACATGGTGAGATTCCTTCAAACATGATAATGTACGATAGGGCTAGATAGGAAAATAAGGAAGTATTATAATTTGAAATAAATCCCTTATGTCTTTATTGATGGATTAATTTTTATAAAGTATCTTGATGGTATCCTCTTGAGGTATGTAGAAAATAACCAATTTGACAAGCTTCTAGACCAGTTTCATGATGGGCCTGCAAGAGGGCACTTTGTAACAAGAATACAGTAGCAAGGATCATAAGATCAGGATGATTTTGGCTAAGTTTGTTCAAGGAATCTCATGCTTGGGTTAGTAAGTGCCAAAAGTGTGCCATTTTTTTAGGGAAAAAAATACTAGCTACCTTACCCCTCAAACCTATCCAAGTGAAGTATCCCTTTATGTAATAGGGCCTAGAATTTGTAGGTATGATTCATCCTACACCTAGTGCAAGACACAAGTGGGTCTTAACTATTATAGTCTACTTTACTAAGTGGGTGGAGATAGTAACACTTAAATAAGCAAATGAGAGTTCAGTCTTTGAGTTCTATGATAGCCTGACAACCTAATTTAGGATCCCCTCCACCATCATATCAATAAATGTACTAAATTTTAGTAGTGTAAGAGTGAGTGAATGGGTTCTCAACCATGGCATCTACCTCAATACTTCATCTAACTACTACCCATAAGGTAATGGAATTATAGATTCCACCAATAATAATCTAATTAGGATCATAACAAGAACTATGAAGGACAATAAAAGGGAGTGGCATACCAAGCTACGAATAGTCTTATGGGAAGATAGGATCACTCCCAAGAGGTATATTAGTAATTCACCATACCTTAATATCTATGGTAAATAGGCAAGGATACCCATATCACTTGAATTACCAGCCTTAGAACTCACACATCAATTTAAAATAATGGAGAGTGATGTCATGAAGGTAAAGATGAATGAATTGAGGGAGATAGAAGAGACAAGAGATAATGTTATGCATGACATGTGCTCTCATGAAGATCAATTAAATAGGTCATTTGACAAGATATCTTCTTCAAAGACATTCAAATAAGGTGATATTGTAATCAAGTGGGATGAAGACCATGATAAACAAAGGAAGCATTCAAAGTTTGATATCCTATAGAGTGGACCTTACATTCTTACTAGCTACAAAGAGCACAATGATTTCTAATTATCAAGGATGAATGGTGAGGAACTCCCTATCATTATCAATGGGGTATTCATTAAGTATTTTTACTAGAAAGTGCTACTATGTTTTGTATATAGTAGTTTAGGTCTCCTTTCTTCTAAGTGTTGTGTAACATGCTTTGTTAGTATATTGTTTGGTTATATTCTTGTTGGTTTGTTGTTATGTGTATTTTTTATCTTCTTTTTTCTCTCTTTTTGTGTGTCTTTGTTGTGTTCTTTTTATTTTATTGTCATGTGTCTTAGTTGTGTTCTTATTGCTTTCTTGTTATGTGTCTTTGTTATATTCCTTTATTTTTTGTTGTGTGTATTGTAGAGTTGTTACATTTTTTAAGGTTTGTAAGGTATTAAATATGAAGTTTCATCTCATTCAAATAAGTCTCTCACCTAAACCATGACTATCATGTAGGAGATTTTAGGTCCTCTTGACTAGTAGGCAGGTCAACCCTTCTGAGTCACTAGTAATGTTGAATTATTTATGCCCTTGGGTTTATAAATTGGTTAACCTATGATCATGGGTACTTTATATTAACCTTAGTCACCCTATTATGTCTCTTGAAGTGTCAAGGCAGTTCAAAAAGGGATCACTTGTCATCAATTTAAGGCAATAGGTTCAAGTGATGTTATATGTCAAGTAGTGTCATGGTGGTCATATTCTCACCATTATAGAGCATGTGTCAAGTGTCTATTATATTATAGATTTGTATAAGAGCCCATGAAAAGTATTAATATGGTATTTATGACCCAAATCATTCATGAAAGAGGTGACTTATGATGTTTCAGCCATAGCCATGCATGTGAGCATGCCAACAACCTACAACATGAGGTAGAATTTAGGAGATTAGAGACTAATATGAAGGATAATGTTTGATCCTTATTTGAAACCTTAGTGTATGTTAAAGTTATTTAAAAAATATTAAGGTATCTAATTCAATTGATGTTTCACTTAGAATTATGCATGTATTACCTCCAAAAGGGCTATCTAACCATGTGAATGATGTTATTTTGGCCCCCAAAACACCAAAAAGACCATAAATTATGTTTTAAAAGGTCTCCATTATCACCATAATTACATTATATAATGGTTTCTTATGTAAAAGGGTCTCTTTTTAAAATTCAAATGCTTTTAAGCACCACCAAGGGGGCCCACACATGTAAAAATGGATTTTCATCTTCCCTCCACCCATAATCCCTATTTGAAAGTGTTTATTTACTCCTTATTTCCATCCTCCTACCCACCAATAGAATTTCAAGATTTGAAACATGAGAAAATGCAAGAAAGTGGTGTTTTTTAGTTGTAATCAAGCTTCTATGGATACATATAGTATGGTCATGGTTAGAAGAGGTTAGGAATTTATAGAGGGAACTTAGTGCAGACATTATATGGGAGAGTACATGAAATTTAGAGTCAAACAAACCAAAAATTGGCCCCTTCTCTTCATCACTCTCCTTGGTAGCCTTAGATAGCCTCTCTAGTTCTTGTTCAATATAGATAGGAGAGAGAAAATGGTGACCTAATATCCTATCTAGAGGAAGGGGGTTTAATTGCCTTCTAGTCCTTGGAATTAGTTTTTAGATTGATGATCCAATGATTAATGAATAATGGTTAAGAATTTAGGTAGTCATACTAGTCTTCTGCATCTACATAGGGTTAATCTTGGAATGGTTTCAGTGCATTTTTGACTTGTTTGAATAAAATGTAAGTTATATATGTATTATACAATCCTTCAAGGTCATTACACTTCATCTTAGACTCAAACTTGGCACTTGTGAGCTTGTGGGAGCAAGAAAATGTTCGTATGGTCATAATTGTAGGTTATAAATAGTATTTCTTAGCATTTTAGAGCCTTCAATGCATAATATGTGTCAAGGATAATATGTTGATTGTAGTAATGGCTTATTAATAGATCTATTTAATATTTCCCATCATTGATGGTGTACATAATTATTAAATGAACACTCAACTCCTTCAATCTCCTATCTTCAAGTAAAATTGCTTGTGTAATTTGACCTTCATTGTAAGTGTGAAATGAGTGTTTCATGGTGATGGTTGTTGAAGATCATTAGAACACCATAGAGGCAACAGAGGTGTTGTACACATGTGGAGGATTCCATCTCTTAGAAGGATCAAACCTCATTATGGATTTCAAGACCAAGAAATCATGAACTAGACCCCTAATTCTTTCATAGACTTGTTTAATAAAGTTTGAGGTTCATTAGAATTGTTTAAGGTGTTTGTGAAATCATAGGTTTCAGTTTATCCCTTCCTAAGTCTGATTAACAAGATCCAAATGTTTCAACTTGTTGAGTATATAAATAGGGGTGTCTAGCATCCCCATAATTTATCTTGAACAAGAGTAAAAATTCCATATGACACCTCTCAAATGGAATCTATTATGTAATGGTCTCATCAATCCATTTCACCCCATACTAGGCTCTGATTTCCAAACTTAGAGCTTCATAAGACTCTATAACCATCAACTATAGGTTTAAGCCCTTATGCCCAAGATT
The DNA here is from genome assembly GCA_037957365.1 of Torreya grandis. Classification (NCBI taxonomy): domain Eukaryota; kingdom Viridiplantae; phylum Streptophyta; class Pinopsida; order Cupressales; family Taxaceae; genus Torreya; species Torreya grandis. The sequence continues at coordinate 2,002,321 of JARHVA010000514.1, read as the reverse complement.
AAGGCATGGAAACAAGGTCAAATTATACATAATACCATGAATGGTCAATGGGACTATGAGAAAATGGGTCCATTCAAATGTGGATACTATTGGGAAGCTATGACTAAGTTTAAAAGATGATGCTCCAGCCTAGTCTCCAAAGGGTTTTCCAAAACCATCATACAAATGAAACTATAAGTTGCAAATAAGGATCATAGGTTATGAAGATTACTATATTAAGGGGAGGTATTAATATTCAATAAAGGTCAAATTTTCCTATAACACATATATAATCCCTCTTTTTACTCATGGGCCTATGAAAGAACTTCATTAACAATCACACACCTAAACCACTACCTAGAAGGATATAGGAAGTCTGCCTACAACATTAAATATGAGATGTTATAGGTATATGAAAGAGATATCTCAATTAGATAAGAAAAAAATATATATTATGTTATTGAGAAAAAAGGAGACTTGGAGGGATATCCAAAACAAGTTGACTCAGTTTTATATAGTGAGCTAAATGCATACAAGTTTGCCTAGTCATTTGAGGTGTCTAGTTGATGTGAATGAAAATGGAAACAAAAAATTTAAGTGTAACCCCTAGGGTAATTATGGAATCCATCATAATTATTATCTTATATGATGATGGTACATGTTTGAGGAAGCTGCCTAGTTTGGATTAAACATCCATGACATACAAGCCTATGTGCATGATTGTAGGGGAGTCTTGAGAAAAAATTTGAGGAGAAACCCAATTAAAATAATGTGTTTAGATGTTAAATATACCATATATTATCCCTAAATTATATCAACAATGAGGAATATAAAGACACGGGTCCTACCCAGGCCCCTAGCATTAACTAATTCAAACACTCAAACTAGGCAGTGATGGCCATGGCAAGCTTACAAGAGAAAGGGGAAAATATGGGAGTCTAGGTAGCTGAAGAAAAGTGAAAAAAGGTGAAAAGATATGGAAAAGGGTGATATTGTGACATTAAATCCACCAATACACCTACATGTGACTCAATGTCTTGAGACTTAGTTTAGGCCTATAAGGCCTAAAGCTCTCCTTGAGCCCTCAAGACCCCATTTTCATATTTTTGATAAAATAAAACCCCCATGGTAGTCCTAAGGTCATTAATAGGTGTGTGATGATGATACAAGCCCTAAGGAAGGTGTTTTATTCTAAGTAAGGTAAGGAACTAATCAAATTTGGTCTCATTACCCCTCTTGAGCTCTACTACCCTAGTCTGCCATTTTGAGATACCAACTCTAATGCTCATATCTCACATGGAAATATGAGTTAGACATAATGATATTAGGGGGATTTTTTAACCCCTATGAACTTAATATCTATGAAATTATTTCATTTAGGAACTCAACTCTATGAACAGTCCCTAACACTATCAACCCACCTAGAATGCTTAGCAAAGACTCGAAGGCTGATAAGTTTCATTCAAAACTCACTATATAAAGCACATGGGGCTAGGATCCATTTGGGAGCTTTGAAGGGGTTTGTGGGATAAAAATTCATGGAAATATTTTTTGTATTTGAGTCCTGTACTCCATAAACCATCGTTAAGATGGTAAGCCACTAAAACCCTTCCTAAACCTTGATAAGGACCCGATGAAGAAATTTTCCCTTCAAATGCTTTAAAATAGGTAGTTGAGTCTAAAAATGGTCTTGATAATATCCTCAACCTCATGATCATACAAATGAGCCACTATATGACATGTGCAAAATATACAATGTATGAATTAGGCCTAAAAGGACTGCTATAAGCCTATGTGCAAGAAATTAGAGAGATTTTGCATGTTTTACATGAATCTAAAGAGTGATAGGTATTAAGGGGTCAAAATTATTACACATGTGGCTTAAATAAGCCAACATAAGTGACCTAAGGGATATTATAGGTATAATTTATGATCTAAGAGGTGGACAAATGCTCAAATAATTCCATTTTGATGATAAAACCTAGGAACCCTCTCATTAGGCTTGTTGGCCTAATATCCTTCTCAAGGTATGACTACTTGAAGACTAAAGGTAGAGGATAATAATGGTTAAATGAGACCTTAAACTATCATGGAAGTAAACTTTAAGGAGTTTCATATGTGAAAGAGGTTTTTGTTTGTAGAAGAAAGCTCAAGAATTGCCATTTTGGCCTAAAACTACCTTGAGAGTACACATAAGGTAAATCATCCACCTGAGGAGCATATTATTATGCTTAAAAATGTATGGAGGATATACATGGGGATCCCATATACTAGGGAAAGTTGTATACTTTACTCTCTTAGCATTGGTTTTGAATTTCAATAACTTAGGGCTATGAACAATCACTAAGGGTCTAAACCTCTCTAAAACCCTAATAGAGACCCGATGGAGAAAAAATTGAGATAAATGCACTTATATGCATTGAATTAGCCTAGGAGACACTTGAAACTCATTATGCACTTTTATAAGGTCCTACTCATAGCATTGGTTTATATGGATAACTATATGGCATTAATTCACTTTATGGACAACTGTATGGCATTGGTTTATATGGACAACTGTATGGCATTGGTTTATATGGATAACTATATGCATGTAACTATATGGCCTCTCTTCCCCACTTATATGATAGATTATCCTCTCTTTCTCTTATTTTTTTAATAAATTGAGGTTGGAATGCCATTATATTCATCCCTTGATTGTGTATGAAGAAACTCTTCCCAAATTGTACCTTATGAACTTTTTAAATGAATATAAGGACTGGTTCAAATTCTTTTACTAGTTTAGTGTGCTCTATGCTTGTTTATTTGCATAAGTGATTGATTTTCATCTTCCATTATAGTTCTTTATTCTCACCTAGTTGCTAAGAGATTTTCTAAATAGGTAATATAGTGTGTAGAAGTATTGGTGACTATGTTTGAAGTTGAATATGATTGGTAGTTGTAGACACCTAAAATTGGCCACAAATGGCTTCTTATCAGACTTCAGACTGATTCCTACCAACCATTGTAAATTAAGCCTATGAATCACTAAACATCCAAAATTTGTTTACACATCATTCATCAAATCTCATAATCATGTTGATACATCTCTAATTGGGGTATGCTATCATATGAAACAAAAACCTCTCATGGATTCATCCCTAATCATCTTACGACATCACAATAGTCAATTTAGCGTATGGACCTATTAAGTGGGGCACATGAACAAATATCAAATATTCAAAGAGATAAATGGATAGTAAGAATTAATTAATAAGATAAACTAGATTAAATTTCTTGTTGAATTATCCATGTGTAATTAATTAATAACTAAAAAGGAAATTCAAAAAATGCAAATATCCTATCCTTTCATCATGACCTTTGTGAGTTGTCAAGCTCTTTGGAAATATCCTAAAATATCTCATTTTGAATACCCATTCCTATTAATTAAAAATCATAATTAACTAATAATTATTAAATCTATTGGGTTTATATTTGACTCACATAGGTTTGGTTTGAAACCATTCCAAGCCTGAACTCCATTGACTCAACTTGGGTTAGGGTTAGATCCATTTGCTATAAATACAATTCCTTGCCTATTGAATTTTAAACTATTTTGGTAAAAATTCATCATGAAAAAATGATTTCAAATATTTGATAATAGTAGTGTTATAATGTAAAAATGCCTAGCAAGTAAGGTTATAATGCCAAAATCTTGAGCCAAGCTACATCAAGACATATCACAAGCCATGGTGCTAAGGAGAGAAGGATATACATAACCTCCATTACCAAAGACTCTTTGATGTACAAGTCTAGTAAGCCACTAAACAATGCATTTGGAGATCTCAATTAAGGTAAAGTATTTTTATATTTTGCATTTTAGTTGTGCTTTCATTTGTATTTTTTTACTGAGCTCACCCCTAAGATCTAGGCTTGGAGTGTAAGTATAAGTGTATTTATTGAAGTTTTTATCACTTGAACTAACATATTACTAACCTCCCTTCTTGGATTCCTATGATCACAAATGAGATTCCAAGTGGGATTTTGAAGCATCCCATATAGTAAGGAGATGAAAATTCTAATCTTAGTTTTTCTATTGAGTGCTTGACAATCTTCAAAATCCAACTTTTAACATTGTTTTTCACGTATTCTATTTTTTAGTGATATAAAAAATATATAGAGACTGACATCATTATAATAGGAATAATTCCAATTATACTTGACCAACATTAATTCACCTAGATTGACATCAACCTCTCTATGGAGAATAGTATTTGTGTGCATCACCTAGAACCGATGTTCTCTGTGCAGAGTAGTAGGTTGATAGGCTATCTTTTAGAGATTTATTTGGGATCATACAAACTCCATTTTTGATGTTTTTTTTAAAACCATGGGTTTTCTCCTAAATTTTTATAATATGCTATTAATTTACCTTCAAGTTTCCTAAATGTTTTACAAAATCTTGAAAACACTCTAACACTTTTTGTAGGACTCAAAGGCCACAAGGAAACATTTAAAACACTTCTAACTTGTCATTTTCACATTTCAAATTAGAGTTTTAAGAATCCTTTTATTTATTTATTTTTTGTTTCAATATTTCAAAAAAAAATTCCAAGGGGCCAAATTTCATAATCATTTCACTTTGGTGCATTAAAATAAACACACACTTAGATTACATACTCTTAAGAGTTTTTTAATTTTTATGCATGTTCTTTAAAAGTTGTTTATGTTCGTAAAATGATTAATACATGTATGCTCTCCCCTATCCCCTTTAGGAAAATTAGGTGACCAAAATTGATTTTTATTTACATTTGTACCTTGTACAAAGGTGTGAAAGGAACATTGTTAAGGTGCTCCTCAAATCTATATGGTTTGAGTGATCTAAGCATGACCTTAAAGTATTTTCACTTGTCACTTATTTTTATGCAATTTGGCTTGTGAGTGGGAGTTCATAGCCTCATCACAAGTTATCTAGGGGTGCTTTGAATAGGGTTTCATCTACCATCATTATACCAATCTCATTCCATAGTGGGATATATAAATTATGGCATGAATACTGTGATTACCAGGGGGTTGAGTGGTTAGCCTCTCTAACCATAATGAAAACATGAGTTAGATCTAGCTAACTAGGGGATTCCACTAAAAGTATAGGAATAAAATCATTATGCAAAGGAATAGACCCTTGAATAGTAAGTTATCTATTATGAACTCAATTGACATGATTTCATATCTAGTGTTAACCACACTTGGGACCATCTAGACATGATAAAACCTATAGTTTTAGAACAACCCCACTTGTCACAAAAAATATTGTTGATATAGGGTGAGTAACCTAAAGTTTCATATTGTAGTAAAAACTCTTAGGAGAAGAGGGGGTCTAAAAACACTAATTTTCATGTGATTTTATTTTTGTATTAACACTTAAAATCCTCCCAAGAGTGAGTCTATTGATGGAATTTGATATTACTATACAACCTTATCAATTTTAGGATCTAAGACATTACACTTAAGTTTTTATTTCATTTTTATCCTTTATTTCAAGGTTTTAAGTCTAAAACTATCTATTTTATTCATTAGTCCATGTCAAAATGAGACTTTTTAAAATGTCACTCCTTTATTTAAGGAGTCATTGCATTGGGTATTTATGTCACATACTTTTACCTTAGTCTTTTGACAAATCTTTGTGTGTGCGTCACTTGATTGGAAATGATAATGCTATGCTACCCAATCCATTTAAATTTTATATCTTAGAGTATTAAAACAAACCATTGATCACATATTTAGAGCATGATAACATCGTTACACTTCTCAAATTGCTTCATAAAATTATTTGCCTTGTACCTAATTTTGATTTCAAAATCAAGTTGTGTGTGCCTTCAAGATCTTTTACCTAGCGTCATTACACCATTTACCTTTGTCTATACTGTTATTTGATCAAAGAAGAATATTTTCCTAATTTGAGTTTTTAATTAACCATTGACAAGTTCAAATCAAAACATTTATTGATTTGTGTTTATGCCTTGTGTAATTTGGGCTTAGACACTGATATTTCTCTTTTGGGTTGTGTGACTTAGGTTAATTCTTTACCCTATTTAAAAACTATTGTTTATGCCTTTATTTGGGAGAAATAGCCTATCTTCCATATGCCTTTTGTTTAATGGCTTATACCACTTGACCAAGTTCCTATCTAAATTTGAATGCCAAGTTTATGCCAAAGTGTTTCAAATTTGTTAGATCAAATCTCACCTTGTTTTTAAGTCTAATTTTTGTGCTTATTTTGCCAAAAGTTCTAGGATATGCCTATTTTGAGCCTCGATTTTGATGCCAAATTTGGCCAAAATACCTATCAAATTTTGGTTTTTTAGATTAGAGTTGTTTGGAACACCTTGAACCTAGAGTTTGGCATGTTGATTTTTATTCAGCCACTTGACCTTTTATTTAAGACATTTGACATTAGACATATGATGTTAGACTATTTTAGACCAAGTTTTATCATAGACAATTTTAGAGATATAGTTATATTCCTTTGACTAAGTTAAACCAATTTCAAACCTTTTATCTTTTGGAAATTTTTTTAAGAGTTTGTAGAACTTTAGGCCTTTTTTGAAACATTTATCATTAACCTAGATATGTCTCATTACACTCAATGTATCCATGTAAAATTTAGGTTAAGATAACATGGTCACATACGATGAATTTGATCAAGACCACTATGGTGAAGAAGTGGTTTTTGACATGGATTCTTATCCTCCTTACAATCCTTAATCTGGGGAACAATGCCAAGATATTCAAGTGCAATGTTTAGTGGTACCTTATTTTGATTGGTTGACCTATGATATTTTCCATCTCACCACCCATGGTGTTTAATCCTCCACCTATACCATTAACCCTCCTTTAGATTATGTGATCAACCAAGCTCTATAACATCCAAGGATTACCATTCTATGACCCTGTCCTTTGGCTTGTGCGAGAAACCAAGCTCTATAATGCCCTATCATTTCTATACTAGGACCTCATCTTTTGGATTGTATGAGCAACCAAGCTTTGAAATGCCCTACCATTTCTATACCAGGACCTCATCCTTTAGTTTATATGAGAAAACAAACTTCATAATACCCTACCATTTCTATACTAGGACCTCATCTTTTGGCTTGTGTGAGAAACTTAGCTTCACAATGCCTTACCATTTCTATTTTAGGACATCATCCTTTAGTTTATGTCAGCAACCAAACTCCAAAACACCCTACCATTACCATTCTTATCCCTTCCAATTAATGTAGCTCATTATCACAATAAATTTATCCAATCATGACTAGATGGGTCATAGTTATTATCCTAGGCCATAAACCAACCTTTGTTAATCCTATCATTATCCATCCACTAATTATTATTCATCCATTGCCAACTATTCCCTACTTTAGAAAACTCCTACCAATCATCTATTAAAAAACCAATAAATACCTCTCTAATTAATCCAATCATTTGAATACCAAGATATATTCAAAATTGGTATTTTAAAACTACTTGTAAACCTATGCCAAGAGAACCAACCAATCCATGATGTTTTTATTGAACCACCTATTTATGACAAGTTAACCTGTAATGAATCACCTTTTGATCCTTTAACCATTATAAAGAAGTCTCACTCTGAAAAGCTAGTATTTTCTAAGTTATTATAAGCATATATATTGAAAGGGGGACTAAACTAGTGCCCTTAAAACAATCATTGAGTTTCACTTATCATTCATGAAACATTCATTCAAACACATACATTAACCAATATATAAACAAACATCCACATAAGCATACAACATATGAACACAAGAGATATGTGGGAAACCCTCATGAGGAATAAAAACCAATGAAAAAAAACTTTTAATACATTCTTATAAGTAATAAATCAAGATTTAGTGAGGTACCAAGCCCATAAGGAGCACCAACCCCTCACTAGTCAAGCAATAACTCAACTAGACCTTTATCAAGCACCAAGTTTTAAGGAAGCACAAAAACCATAGGTGAATCAACACAAATAATTCACATAGAACCTATAATCACATTTTTACACTTGTTTCTCACTCAACTAATGATGATCACCTTGTTTTGCTCTTCACACTCTTTTATCTCTCTCAAACAACCTATTAAGATCTTTGCCCCTCTTCTTGACAGATTTAGGTCATATGAAATTGATTATAATATATAGAATCAATGTTAAAAATTTGTGACATATTAAACACAATTATCTAATGGTATTAAATACCTCTTCATGGTTTCCCAACTTTTATTTCACCTGTTCATCCCCTTAATATTTTAACTAGTCAAATTAGGCCTATTAGACCTTCTTCTTATACTTGACTCTTGATTTCACATACCTTGGTAAGAAAAAAACCTATAAATAATTTTATCAACATTTTAATATATCAAAAAACATGTTTCATATGATAAAAAACCACTACATAGGTTGATCGCCACTCATGAGGACCAAAACCACCATTAGGCTTAAAGGAGACCTAATGTAATTTGGCCTTCTCAAAGCACATGTTTCACCTTGGCCATATTAGAACATATTGATACTTAATAAATGGATTAAAAACATAAAAAAACACTCAAATTATACCCATAATAAGCTCACCTTATGTCCCTAACACAATTTATCTCATTTCACTCTTTGAACCATACCATTAGGCTTACTCACAATTAGGCCTTCTTACTGCCAGAAAGTTTTCCAGCCAAAACTAAAGCACACAAAAAAATTGATAAAAAAACATACCATTAAATAATATTTAAATTAAATCCATAACCTTATATTCATCACCATGTTATTGATACACTAAAACATAGGGCTTAAAGCCTCCAGATCACTCTTGCAACATGACCACTCAGAAATGCCAACTAGCTTCAAAACCCAATCATGATCATTTGACCACTAACATATGTAAAATAAAATTTCATGAATATAAATAAACTCATAATAACATAATATACCCTAATAACATCTTCATGTGCATTATACTTTTCAAATCTGGTCAAATCACCTCATTCTCATCTCTATTAGATGACTACTCAGAACTATCAAAGACTTCAAAACATAGTCATGAAAATAATGACTTAGAACACCTATTTGAAATTTTTTATGAGACTAAAATTAATTTATGTGATCCCAAACTATTATAAAAATATATTTAAACAAATATATTATAATTTCTAATAACAATATTGGTTTTATAGACCAATCTCATGGTTTCACTATACACAGACCTCACTATGTTAGACAAGTTAGTTTGAGAGAAACTTTATACCATACACACACATATCCAAATATTATATCCAAAATTGATATGCATTACATGTGTTTTAAAACAACCTATTGTAATTTTATCCATCCCTAATCCATGGTAACACATCCTTAATCTCATTCGCACTTCTGCCTAGTTTTTCTTATTGGCTACCTCACTAGGTTTTTTAGCAATAGGTTAACTTCCATGACCAGTTTAGCATATTTAAATTTTATAAAATGATAATAAAACACCATGGTAATAATATTTAAGTCTCAATATTCAACTTCCATCAACTTAATAACTTTGACTTGGTCAACTTTGCCTTCTATATTTTTTTTTTGAAAAACATGCCTTTTTGTATAGGGTCCACTAACTCATCTTTCAAAAAAATTCCACCTGCAGGTAATTGGGAGAGTCCTATACATTATAAAATAATAAAAATAGGTAATAAAATTAATTATTAGTCATTTGTATCAATATCTTCTATATTAGGTCATAGTTATGGTTTTAAAGAGGGTTAAGACCACCTTACAGTCTTAACAATCATTCATAAAGCTTGGGCCCTTAATACAAAAACCAATTCTTAGAATTTTTAGATAAGATACTTACATAAATTCCATGAAATTATTAGGATATCATGAAAAATTTTCATGTTCCCATGAGCACAAAAAAGTCCTTTTTAGGTCTGCAACACCTCATTATATGCACACAAGAAATATCGAAACCTTATTTCATGCATTCTTCTTAAGCTCAGGACCTAAAAACCTCACCAAAACTCTTGAAAAAAAAATTAAAACCCATGTAAATTATCATTTTTACATTCATTCCTTCATAATTTAACCTCATACTCTATTTGATCACCATCTCTCTCTTTGCTCTTTAGGCTTTGGATCTACAGTTCATATTAGGCCTTAAAGTAGACTTTATATCTATTATAAAATAAATTTACACCTTAATAACATGCCCAAAAAAAATTACACATTATCTAACACTAATTTTTATCCTTCAAAGGTTGACAACACTTCATGGTACCTTATTAGGTCAGGCAGGGTCTAGGAATAATCTGGTTACATGCTTAGGATTAAGACCTTACCCCTATAGGTTTACCTTGAAACTTTATTGAGTGTTACAAAAATTCATAAACATGATTATTAATCCTTAAAAATCCACTCATACATGTGTGTATCCATATTTCCAAACCACCATCTTCATACATTCTCATAGGGTCTCTTTAGGTGATGATCAAAGTTATGACTAGGCTTCTCAAGGTCTTGAAGTTTGACAACTAAACTTGAAACATTAATTGATGCTTAAATTTTTTTTATCACATTAATTTTATGATACTAATATGGTAATATAATTTTTCACACAATTCTTCATGCACATGCTCATGATATGACAATGTTCTTCAAGACTAGTGCTCAACAAAATGCTTACCTTGTATCTTGATCTTGACCTTAAAACATGTCATAAAATTCTAAAGAATTACTAGGTTTCCTTCAAATTCTCTCTCAATAGGAAGAAAATAGGTTGCCTTAAAATTCTCTATTTTCATAATACTTCCTTGCCACAAACCACTTCACCATGCATGACATCAACTTTGATCTTGACATTAGTGACATCCATCTTGACCTTGAAATTAATGATACAACACCAACTAAAGGAACATACCTCAACAATATCCCCCTTTGTCATTGATTGAAAACACTCAAACAAAGTGGATCATTCTCATCTCCCCAAGCTAGATCTTTCTCCAAACTGACCTTTCTCTCAAACTAGAACTTTCTTCCCCTTTGAAATTAATTACAAAGGGTCATATATTGAAAAATATCTAATAATTAGACTTATAACAACTGAAAACACACATTTTCTCTTGAAACAAGATCATTCTTTCTCTTTGACAAAAACTCAACACACATAAATGATCCCCATAAGCTCATGCATACCTCAATATATGAACAACACTCAATTATCAACAACTGAAGGATGAGCTCCCTTTTTGACAAAGCATATCTAAACCAACAAGAACCACTTCTTAACATATATATTATTTTTTAACTCATTAACCAACTAAAAATATCCCCCTCAGACTAAGCATCCTCCATGCTTCTACTCACTAGTTGAGTGCCTTCATGAAGCCTAATAGAGTCACCTCTTTTATAGAGTAATAAAATAACATACTCTCAAAAGATTCCCAGATCTCCATATCCTCACTAGACTAAACTTTATTCATTATCCTATTAGGCTTAAATAGACTCTTTGGCTTAACCTCTTCAATCTCCATCTGAACAACATTCTGACTTGGTCTATATGTCTTGACTCCTTTATCCACAACCTAAGCTAATAGGGACAATTATTGTCACTCTTTTACATCTAAAATATGTTCCACCATGGCAAAAAGTCCACTTGGACTTTCAAACTGGTCATCATTCACCTTAGCTACCTTTGGTTTCCATTCATTGTCTTGTCTTCTTTCTTGTACTATAGGGGTCTCAACCTTCTTGTTTTGACTTGAAAATCCATATTTAAAAAACTTTGTAATATTAATAGCATTTTAATAATTTAAACACAATATTTTTCTTGATGGAAACAAACCATTAATCATACCTCTTAATTGATGATTCTCCTCATAGTTCCATGCATATTCATTCTTGGAGGGTCTTCTACAATGCCTTAATCTATGACCAAATTAGTTACATGAATAATAATAACCATTGAAAGTATTAGCATACCTTATATCATTATGATGTCTAATAGGATTAGTCTTTATTCTATTAGTACCATCATTCCTTGATTGACCATTGACCTTTAAGGTCTGATTTTCCTTGATCACATTAGTATTCTTCTTTTGGTCTCCATTGAAACCACAACTTGTTTTATCATTAGTAGTCTTTTGAATACTCAAAATATTATCTAGATCATTGGTACTCTTTTCAAACTTCACAAAGTATTTCACCTTAATTGATTCTTAATCCAACTCATCTCTCAAGGAATCCTCTTCAGTTACATACCTGACACATTCTTCTTATTTAGCCTTTAGGCTTATAGTCACAATCTTAATTTGAGTCTCCACTTGTTTGACTATTTCTTTTTGTTCCTTGGAGTTTTTTCTCAATATCTCTTCAAATAAATGGATTTTATCCTCACATTATTTTACAATATACCTCATCACCTTATTCTTATTCTTCACCATCTTTAGTTCTTCTAGAGCATCTATAAACTTAGTGATGTAACTATCTTTACACAGCTTTGAAACCATCAAATTTTGAGCTAACTTCATATACATGCCTATTTAATTCAAGCATCCCTTATAGCCTTGTTATCCCTATTTATTGGCCATAAATCCTTATATATTATCTCATTAATGAAATTAAAATAATTTTTGGATACCCATTAAGCCCTTATATAACATACTAAAAAATCTACTGAGGTTACTTTGTACGGAATTATACTTCCTTCTTTAGGCCCTGTTCCAATTAGCCCTCCTTGTGTGCAAAACACCTTGTCCAGAGTAAATTACAGACTTTATAATCAAAAAAAGCACTATTACAGATACCCATTATCTTCTTACAATTGAATCAAATGTTTTTTGGTGCACTTATTTGGAGAAATCCACTTTTCCTATATTGGCCTATGCTCTTCATCTCACATGCACCTAGGATCCACTTGGCAATTGTTATTTTCCGTACTTATCCATACTGTGGCACCTTGAAACCACTTCCAACAGTTTTATAACATCATCAAGGGTAAAATTACAAATTTTCAAGAGTTTTCAAGCTTTAAAACTCATTTTGAGGGTTTGAACCTAATTCAAGATTTTCCCATGACAGTCACAAGCCGAGAGCTTATTATTTTTTCTGTGAGTGTTTTAGCTTGTTTCAAAGGTTCAAATAAATTTTATAGGGTCTGTATTAGTTCCCTACACCTTCTCCAATCATCCTATAGGTTATATCAACCTTCTAAGCTTGCCAATACTCCACAACTCAGTGTCTTTTGACTGTATTTTTATAACAGTCAACAGGGTTCATGCTTGTCTTCTTGTTACAATGATCAATAGGCTTATCAAGAGGATATAAAATCCTGTCAACATCTAAATGATCTCCCCCTTTCACTTACTCATGTCAAAGATGACCTTATTAATCCTATTACCTTACAAAACATGCAAATCTCTTAACTTTTCCTGCATACTGTCACCTACAGGCCTGAATTCTAACAGTTGGAGTTTTGAGATATCAAAGGGATTTCTAAGCCTGTTTCTTCTTCATTTAGGTTTCTAATTTCCTTATAGACCTGTCTCCATACCATTATGAACTTCATGCAACCATTTTCACTTGGGGTTTTCTTTGGGCAGTGGGCTATAGTTTAGATGCTTGAATACCTTGTTTAGGCCTGTTTGGGCTTTTTATAGCATTCAAAGTTCTTAAGATCCTTTGTTCACATAAATACCAATTTAAAATTATCCTCAACATACCAAATAACCAATATTTCTTAATATTCTATGAAGAACCATCCTTCACACACACATTCCCATATATATATATATATATATATATATATATATATATATATATATATATATATATATATATAAGCCTATTTACAGAATTCATAAATGGAACAAATACATTCATTCTTTCTTTCATAGATCAATTGGAAGACTTACATTTCAATATCAGAAGCCATGGCTTTCAAAACCTTGCTTTCTCCTTCAAACATTCTCTTGTCTTTAATAAAATTTTCTCCTTCTCTTTGACCTTATCATCTCTTGAGTGAGGTGCTCCCTCACTAATTCTCTTCTCTATTCTTCATTCTTTCTTCTTCCTTTGAATGAGAGGACTTTTCCTCTCTGTCCTTCTTCACTTCTACACCCCTCTCATCCTCTCTTCTTCTCTTCCTCTTTTAATGAATTTTTCTTTGTTTTCTTTTCAAGAACTTTCCTTCTAACTTCTACGCCCAAATTGGGCTTAAGGCAACACAAGACTGTTTTTAAGTTTTAACAATTTACTAAGGTTGAAAATAGTTTCAACCATTTCCCCTTTATTTCCTCAACAATCTAACAATCACTTTTCACCTTTTTACTTTTCACCTTTTACCATTACATTTACTCTTGAGGTGAAATTTTGAAATCTCACACAATTTGGAGGGAAAACCAAAATTTGAATTTTCATGCTAGAATTTCATTTGCATTTGCAACTAGTCCTCCTTGGTGCTATTGTAGATGCTCCTGCATCACTTAGCCTCAAAGTCCACCTCATATTCTTATTCATTTCAATCACCAATAGTACTTCCACACCACATGGAATCTTCTTGATTTTAATATCTTGCTTCCTTAGACATGAAGATAAATTCATTGAAATTAGGAATAACACATTCATAATCACTCTCATAATCACTTCTCTCATTTTCATCATATGAGTTGTCTTTCTTGGTGTAAAAAATTCTTTTTTTCTTGAAAGACTTTTTACTGTCATCATACATTCTAAAACTTTTCTTGCTCTTATCAGCCCTATAGGACTCTTTTCATCATCATGACCTTCATCATACTCTTCATCACCCTTTTTGTTATGTTTATGAGGGAAATTTTTTGCAAAGTGTCTAATTTCTCCATAATTAAATCATTTTAAAGGCAACTTACCCTTATATTTACCTGAACCAATTTTCAAATTTATTTCAAACATAGCTATAAACTCATCATCACAAATATTACAAATGTCATTATGTTTGACTTTCTTACCTTGTGACTTATTCTCCTTTGACTTATTTTCTACCTTTAATGTATCTTCCTTCTTTGTAGGTCTTCCTTCACTTGTTATCATCACATAGGCTATTAGGTGCCATGAAGTCCACCCATCTCTAGATTTTATAGAAATTACATCTCTTTAACAACAGACACTTTAGATTCACACCTAGGAGTTAGAGATCTCAATACCTTTTAAACAATAGTAGACTCTTTCACTTCTTCACCTAGGCCTCTTATGATGTTAACCACTTCATCAACCCTTAGTAGGTAGGTTGCAATAGTCTCATCTTCATTCATCCTTAGGATTGTAAAATATATTCTATGGGTTTTTAATTTATCCAAATTAACCTTCGAGTATGCCTTATGGATAGTCTTCAACTTGTCCCACATATCTTTGGCAGACACACAGTGCATCACCTTCACAATCTCTACCTCTAATAGGCCACAAATAATACCATTCATTAATTTTGAATTGTTATCACTAGTCTTCTTACCTGCTACATTTGTAGGGGTAATATAGGGTGCATTATATCCATCCAAAACTAGTTTTCAAACATCATGACATTGATACATAAAATATGTTCTCATCCTGACACTCCAAAAAACATTATTAGATTTATTGAACAATGAAGCCTTACTTATAGAGAAACCACGTTGTGCTTGACTAGACATCTTCACTTACTTAAGATATCCTTTAGGCTATTAAATTTTTTTATAGGAATGACTCCATCCAAAGGCATAGAAGGTCCTCTGTTAATCAAATTAACTATCATACTAACTACATCTACCCAAAACTGTAAAGGCAACCCTACATGTAACCTCATGCTCTTAGCATGTTCCATTATTATTATTTTTATCATTTTAAATACCCCATTTTGTTATGTATTTTAGAACCATCCTTTTCCTATGGATTCCATTGTTAGAATAATAATTAAATAAAGCATTACTATAATACTCACCTCCATTATCTGATCTAAGACATTTCAACTTGAGACCTGTTTCATTCTCAACCAAGACTTTTCACTTCATAAAAGTGTCAAATACGTCAAATTTATTTTTTAATTAAATACAACCAAACTTTACTAGTTGCAGCATCAATAAAAGTTTCATAATAATTAGAACCACCAATAGAAGATACCTGAGCTGGTCCCCTTACATCTAAAAGTACCATCTCTAATTTGTGGGTCTAAATTTTAGGAACTTAACTCACTTCTAATTTATGCACACATAATTCTCATAGAAGTCTAAATCAATATCTTTTAATCTGGGCAACTTGTCTTTTAAGATCTCCATGCCCTTATGGCTCATATGACTGAGCTTGTAGTGTTACATAGTTGCATTTCCATCTGCAATAACTAAATAAAAATAATCAATACTAGTAGTCAAATATAAAGTAATAACTTTCT
The DNA here is from genome assembly GCA_037957365.1 of Torreya grandis. Classification (NCBI taxonomy): domain Eukaryota; kingdom Viridiplantae; phylum Streptophyta; class Pinopsida; order Cupressales; family Taxaceae; genus Torreya; species Torreya grandis. Next base: position 1,985,942 of record JARHVA010000514.1, on the reverse strand, counting down.
TACTTATCAAAACCACAAGATCACCTTTAGTAACTTTCCAATAATATACATTAAACATTATCAAACAACCCTCACTACCCAATTGCCCCATTGAAACCAAATTCTATCTCAACATAAGCATGTGTTTGACATACTTAAATAGCCATGTGTTCCCATTCTACATTTTAACCTAAAAATTACCTTTCCCTACTATCTCACATGGTTCATCATCACCAAGATAAACATGTCCTAAATTATCTTAAACATAATTAGTAAAATAATGCCTATGTGGGGTGGCATGAAATTAATACCCAAGACTCAAAAAAATTATCCATAGAAATAAGTAAGACATCCTGATATGATTTAATTGATGTCACATTTACCTCATTCATTTCCTCCTTGTTGTCATTCTTATCCTTAAGTGACCAACAATCCTTCTTTGAGTGTCCACTCTTCCCACAATGCTAGCATATCATCTTGGATCTAGATCTAGATTTAGATCTACCCTTTTAATTTCCATGGTTGCCTTTGATCTTGTCATTTTACCTCCCTCTAGTTTTAATAGACAAAGAATTACCTGAAGATGATTCAACAATGCTCTTCCTTTGCATTTCCTTGCTAAGAATCACACCCACAACATCCTCAAAATTTAAACTTTCCTTGGTAGGAACTGCATTTCTCACATGCATAACTAAGCTATCCCAAATATCAAGCAAATAACACAAAATCAGCAAAGCTCTAACTTCATCATCAAAATTAACTAAAATAGAAGTGATAATACCTAAAACCATATTGAAATCATTTAAATGACTAGAAATAAAACCATTCTCAGTCATTTTCATAATAAATAATCTTTTCATAAGAAAATTTCTATTTGAAGTAGAGGGTTTCTCATATAAATTTATAAGTTTATCCATGAGATCCTTTATAGTTTTCTAATTTTAAATGTTAAATGAAACAAAAGATGCAAGGCATAATTATATGTCTCCCAATGCCTTACTATCAAGCAATGTCTAATCTGCATCAAATGAAACAAAAGATACAAGGCATAATTATATGTCTCCCAATGCCTTCCTATCAAGCAATCTCTAATTTGCATCACTCAGCTGTAGGTTGTCCTCTTTTCCCCTCTAAGGGGATATGAAGTTCCTTTTGATACAATTAATATTCCATTTGTATTTTCCACAAACCAAAATTATTTCCTTCAAATTTATCAACTCCAAATCTGATCTCTTCTCTCATAGTTCCACTCAAGCTAATAACCCTTCATGTGATTTACCACTTCAGCAAAAAACACCACCAAAGCTATGATACCAGTTGTTACAAATTAAATGAATTCAAACTATATTTAATTCACATAAAATAAGAATTTAAATGTGTAAAATCATATTTAATTATTCACTATTGCATCACATAATCAATTCCTCAAATCATAGTAATTGAAAGCATTAATGGAGAAAATAAAAGCAACAATAAAGACCATAACACATATATACCATGGTTCACCCAATGTGGGCTACATCCACAAAGAAAGTCCTCAATAAAAACTAATTACAAAGAAACTCTTATAGAGATTAAAATATCCTCTAGAATTCACATGAGAATTATCTAAATTTTGATCCAAATTTGAAATATATCAATAATTCTGCACACATGCTCTACCACACCTGTACCTATATAAACACATACTGTAAGCTGATATACCACACCTTGAAAATAAACAAATATCACCCTCCAAAGTCACACCACACTTATATATATACAAAATGAGAAGAAAACACACCAAAGAAAGATAATTTAAAAATACTTATCCAAGATAATCATTATCCTCAAGAAGACACCCATCTTCCACCTAGTCATGCTTATCTAAAAGCCCACCTAAGGAGGAACATGCCATACTTATCTCTCCTCCACAAAAGGATATCATAAATTTCAAGGAGATGGAAAATAACTCCATAAAACATGGAAGTCAATCCCACTTCTAGAAAACATGGATGTCAACATGGAAAATAGATATCTAATAACCCACTCCACAAAATAAGGAAGACATAAAAAATCGGAAATATCTAAGAATGTTCTAATAACATGAAAACAAGGTTCCATAAAGGGTGGAGAGGGTAAAAATGTGCTCCACACATTTTTGGATCTCTCTAAGCCCCCAAAATATACTACCATGGTCATGTGATATCCCCAAAGGGCTCCACACTCATCAATCTCCCACTTGGGGACCATTTCTCTTTAACATAATCTATCACTACTCTATGACCACTAAGGCCAACCAAATATGAACATAGTCTCAACTTTTATAATGTGGATACCTTGGTCATCATATCCATAGGATTATAACTAGTATGAATCTTCTCCAGCTTTACCAAGTTCTCCTTCAAGGCTATCCAGATGAAGTGATAATGTAACTGAAAGTGTTTCATCCTTGAGTGGAAAGTGGAGCTCTTTGACAAATGAATAACACTCTAACTATCACTATGTAGTCTCCAAACTTCCTACTCATGCCCCCAATCTCAAAATAACTCATATAACCAAATCATCTCATTGATAGCCTCTATGATAGCAACATACTCTACCTCTATGGTTGATAAAGCCACAACCTTCTATATCTTGAAAATCCAACTAACCACTATATCTCCAAAAATAAATATATAATCTATCATTCTCATCCTACTATCAATATCCCCTACCATATTTGAGTCCACATAACCATGCAAAGTGGTATTTGATCCACCATAACATAATGCAAAATCCATGGTTCCTCTTAAATACTAAAGAATCCATTTTACTATTTGCTAACACTCATAACCATGATCACTCATATACCTACTCATAACTCCCACTGCTTGGAAAATATCTAGCCTAGTACAAACCATGGAATAAATTATTCTACCAACTACCGATGAGTAAGGTGCCTTAGACATATTAATATTTTCAACCTCTATCTTGGGACATTGCTCCTTTGATAATCTAAAGTGTCCTGCCAAAAGAGTACCAATAAATTTAGCATCCAACATGATAAAGCTTTCTAAGAATTTCTTCACATACTTTGATTGGGATAAAATTAGTTTCCTCTCCTTTCTATAATTATTAATACTCATACCAATGATTTTTTTTATTACACCCAAATCCTTCATATAAAAAGAGTCACTAAGCTATTTCTTGAGTTTATAAATATGCTATGTGTTCTTTCCTACAAAATTATACTTATAAACTATGATGTGGGTCATGTTGATAATATATGTGCTTGACAATAAACATGTATTTATAATTTAGGAGATGCCTTAGGTGTGATTAATATACTAATTTTTTGAGTATATTAATAACCTATGATGTGGGTTATGTTAGAGATTTGGTTGTGTTTTGCTGAAGTGGTAAATCAAAGGAGGGGTTATTAGCTTGAGTGGGAGCTATGGGATAAGAGATAAAATTTAGAGTTAAAAAATTTGATGGCAATAATTTTTATTTGTGAAAAATGTAGATGGAATATTACTAGTATCAGAAGGATCTTCATCTCCCCTTGGAGGGGAAAGGATAACAAGTTATAAGTATGAGTGATGCAGATTGGTCATTACTTGATAGGAAGGCATTGAGATCCATATGGTTATGCCTTGAATATTCTATTAAATTTAACATTTTAGATGAGAAAAATACAAAGTATCTCATGGATAAACTTGGAAAGTTGTATGAGAAACACTCTTCTTCAAATAATTTTTTTTTATGAAAAGATTGTTTATTATGAAAATGTCTGAGAATAGTTCTATTACTAGTCATCTAAATTATTTTAATATGGTTTTAAGTATGCTCACTTCTATTGAAATTAAGTTTGATGATAAAGTTATAGCTTTGTTGATTTTGTGTTCTTTTACTAATAGCTAGGATAGCTTGGTTATGGTTGTGAGTAATGTAGTCCTTACCAAGGGAAGCTTAAATTTTAAGGATGTTAAAGGTGTGATTATTAGCAAGGAAATGTGAAGGAAAAATAATGGTGAATCATATTTAGGTAATTATTTTTATATTTATACAAGAGGGATGTAAAAGGATAAGAGAAAAGGTAATCGTGGAAAGTAAAGAGGTAGATCTAAATCTAAATCTAGAGCCAAGATGATATGTTGGCATTATGGGAAGAGTGGAAACTCAAAGAAAGATTGATGGCCACTTTAGAATAAGAATACCAATAAGGAGGAAATGAATGAAGTAAATGTGACATTAGGTAAATCATGTCAAGATGCCTTAATTCTTTCTATGGATAGTTTTTATGAGTCTTGGGTATTAGATTTAGGGGTTTCTTTTCATACCACCCCATATAGTCATTATTTAATTGATTATGTTTAAGATAATTTAGGACATGTTTATCTTGGTGATGATGAACTATGTGAGACAATAGAGAAAGGTTGTGTTTAGATGAAAATGTAGAATGGGAACACATGGCTACTTAAAGATGTTAGACATGTGCCTATGTTGAAATAGAATTTGGTTTTAGTGGGGTAATTAGGTAGTGAAGGTTATTTGGTAATGTTTACTATAGATTAATATAAATTTACCAAAAGTGATCTTATGGTTTCAAGAGGTAAGAAAGTTGGTACTTTATATTTGACTAGTAGTGTTGATTCTTATGATTTAGTTGCTATACATGGAAATGCAACTATGTGGCATTACAGGCTTAGTCATATGAGCCATAAGGGCATAGAGATATTAAAATACAAGTTTCTTGGATTAAAAGACATCGATATAAAATTTTGTGAGGATTGTGTGTACAAGAAATAAAAGTGAGTTAAGTTCCTGAAAGTTGGACCCATAAAGAAAGAACACAAGTTAGAGTTGGTACATTTAGATGTATGGGGACCAACTCAGGTATCTTCTATTGGTGGTTTTGAGTATTATTTCACTTTAATTGATGATGTAACTAGAAAATTTTGGCTTTATTGAATTACAAATAAATTTGATTTATTTGACACTTTTAAGAAGTGGAAAGCCTTGGTTGAGAATGAAATAGGTCTTAATTTGAAATGTCTTAGATTAGATAATGGAGGTGAGTATTCTAGTAATGATTTCTTTGATTATTGTTCTAACAATGGAATCCATAGGAAAAGAATAGTTCTAAGAACTCCATAGTAGAATGGGGTATCTAAAAGGATGAATAGAACAATAATAGAATGTTTTAGGAGCATAAGGTTACATGTAGGGTTGTTTTTATAGTTTTGGGTAGAAGTAGTTAACACAATAGTTTATTTGATTAACATATGACCTTCTATGCCTTTCAATGGAGGCATTATTGAGCAAGCTTTCTTTAATAAAAATGTTGATTATTATTTTCTTAGAGTCTTTGGATGTGAGGCTTTTGATATTATTAAGAAAGAGGATAGGACCAAGTTAGAGGAAAAATTAAAAAAATGCACATTTGTTGGATATGGTGAGGATGACTTTGGTTTCAATTTATGGAGCATTAAAGATAAGAAAATATTTTGGTCTAGATATGTAGTCTTTAATAAAAAATTCATATATAATAATTAGTTGTAGGAATAGGAACATGAACAAAAAGAGTACACAGTATTGGATGAAATTATGGATGATAAAGTATCTAATGAATCAGTTCAAGAACCTTCTACACAAGGACACCAAACTCTTATGGTAAGGTCTTCTAGGGTAAGAAGAACACCTAAACATTTTTCTCCTTCTTTGAATTATTTTTTACTCAAGAAGAAGTGGGAGCAAACCATGGATAAGGATCATAGATCTCTCATGGAGAACTAAACATAGAATTTGGTAACCTTAAAATTAGGTATTGATTTTGATGAGATTTTTTCTCCTGTTATAAAAATGACTTCTATTAGGACTATTTTTGGTTTAGTTACAATTGAGGATTTGCACTTAGAACAATTAGATGTGAAAATTTCTTTTTTAATGGTGATTTGGATGAAGAGTTATTTATGAAGTAGCCATAGGGATATGAGGTCAAAGGGAAGGAGAACTAGGTGTTCAGAATAAAGAAGAGTTTGTATGGTCTGAAACAAGATCCATGGAAATGGTATAAGAAATTTGATTGTTTTATGCTGGAACAAGATTATTAAAGGTGTAATTTTGACCATTACATGTACATCAAACATTTTGATGATGATTATTTTATTATATTATGCTTTTATGTGGATAACATGTTAGTTTTAGGAAAGAACATACAACATACTCATATACTCAAGAAATAGCTTAATAACTCCTTTTCTATGAAGGATTTGGGTAAAAAAAATAAAATCCTTGGTATGAGGATTACTCATGACAAGGAGAGGAAGTTGATTTTATCCCAATCAGAGTATTGAAGAAAGTATTGAAAAGGTTTAGCATGTTGGATGCTAAATATGTTGGTACTCCTTTGGTAAGCCACTTTAGATTATCAAAGAAGTAGTGTTCCAAGGTCGAGGTTGAAAATATTAAGATGTCCAAGGTACCTTACTCATTGGTAGTTGGTATCTTGATGTATGCCATGGTTTTTACTAAGATAGATATTTCCCAAGTAGTGGGAGTTATGAGTAGGTATATGATTGATCCTAGTTATGAGCATTGCCAAGCAATGAAATGGATTCTTTGGTATTTGAGAGGAACCATATATTTTGCATTATGCTATGGTGGATCATATACCACTTTTCATGGTTATGTGGACTCAGATATGGAAGGGGATATTGATAGTAGAAGGAGTATGAAAGGATATATATTTATTGTTAGAGATACAATAGTTAATTAGATTTCTAGGATATAGAAGGTTGTGGCTTTGTCAACCACAAAGGTAGAGTATGTTGTTACCACAAAGGCTATCAAGGAGATAATTTTTTTATAGGAGTTTTTTCAAGATTTGAGGCATGAGTAGGAAGTTGGGAGACTACACAATGATAGTCAAAGTGCTAATCATTTGGAAAATAACTTTGCTTTCCACTCAAGAATGAAACACATTTAGTTACATTATCACTTCATCAGGATAGATTTGGAGGAGAATTTCATGAAGCTGGAGAAGATTCATACTAACCAAAACCCTATGGATATGATGACCAAGGTGGTCACATTGAACAAGTTGAGCCTATGTTCAGATTTGGTTGGCCTTAGTGGTCATGGAGTAGTGATAGATTCTATTCAGAAAAACAATCTCCAAGTGGGAGATTATTGAGTGTGGAGCCCTTTGGGGCTATCACATGACCATGGGGACATGTGTTGGGGGCTTATAGATCTCCAAGGTTGTGGGGAACATATTTATCATGTAATCCACATGTGAGTGGAATATTATTAAATGTTTATTTAATAATTTCCATGTTAACTTCCATATTATTGGAAGTGGGATTGATTTCCTTATTTTTAAGGAATTAATTGCTATCTTTATTTATTTCCATGTGACTTCCTTTTTTATTGGAAGTGGGATTGAATTCCTTATTTTTAGGGAGATTATTTGTTTATTAGAAGTGGGATTGACTTTTTTGTTTCAAGGAGTTGGTTGTTATCACATGCCATTGTAAGTTGTGCCCTTTAGAGGAGGAGAGCTAAGGATGGCATGTTCCTTCTTGATGGAGATTGTGGATAAGCTTGAAAGGTGGAATATGGCATGTTTACTTATGGATAATGCTTGTCTTGGATAAGCATGGCAGGTTTTTCTACTTGGGATTGTTTTTCTTCATTTGTTATTATATAGGTGTGGTGTGGCTTTTGAGAGATAAGAAAAAGTGCAAATGTTTTATTGGCAAGGTGTAGTATAGTAGCTTGTGATATAGTTTTTTGTAGGTGCAGGCGTAGGTGTAGCATAACATATGTTTAGAATTATCGATAGATTTGGATCAACAATTTAGTGAATTCATTTGTGAATTTAGGAGATATTCTACCTCTATGAGAGGTTATTTGTAATTTTATTTTATTATAGATTTTATTGAAGACTTTCTTGGTGGATGTATCCCATATTAGGTGAACCATGATAGATCTATGTTATGTGTTATTGATGATTTTATTCTCTTCATTACTACTTTCTATTAATATGATTTGAGAAATTATTTTTTTGATGCATGTTAGTGCATAATTAAATCTAATTTTCACACATTTAAAATATGATTATGTTGTTTTATGGTGATTTAAATTTGGTTTGAATTCATCAAATTCCTAAAAATTATGGGTTATGGGCTATGTTATGTTAGATCTTTAGTTGTGTTTTGGTGAAATGGTAAATCACAAGAAGGTTTATTATCTTGAGTGGGAGTTATGAGAGAAGAGATTAGATTCATAGTTGGGAAATTTGATGGCAATAATTTTGGTTTGTAGAAAATGTAGATGGAAGATTCTTGTATCAAAAAGAGCTTCATCTTCCCTTAGAGGGGAAAGTATAATAACTTATAAGTATGAGTGATGTGGATTGGTCATTGCTTGATAGGAAGGCTTTGGGAGCCATATGATTATGCCTTTCAATTTTTTTTGATTTTAACATTTTAGATGAGAAAAATACAAAGGATCTCATGGATAAACTTGGAAAGTTGTATGAGAAACCCTCTACTTCAAATAAATTTTTTCTTATGAAAAGATTGTTTAATATGAAAATGTCTGAGAATGGTTCTATTACTAGTCATCTAAATGATTTTCATATGGTTGTAAGTATGCTCACTTATGTTAGAATTAGGTTTAATGATGAAGTTATAGCTTTGTTGATTTTGTGTTCTTTGCTTGGTTGTTGGGATAGCTTGGTTATGGATGTGAGTAATGCAGTCCCTGCCAAGGGAAGCTTAAATTTTGAGTATGTTTTAGGTATGATTCTTAGTGAGAAAATGCCTTGGTAAAAGTACATATATTATCAACCTAAGCCATATAACCCACACTAAAGGAATAAATGTACCTTATGATCACTAGCCTGGTCCTTTTGACCCCATATACACAAAATCTTCTTAATTATCTTAGGTCACCATTAGATTGAAAAGACACAACATCAATCCAAAATATAAGATGCGAAGGGAGTAAAATGGAGATGATGATAGATGGAAATTAGGGCCAAGGCAGTACCATTTTCTGAGTGGTACACCTTCTAGACCTCCACTAGCCCAGCTACAAATAAAGTCTAGACCTAAGGCATAAATTGAGCAAAGACCAAAGGAGATAAGGCATGATGAAATTGCATCTTCTTCATCCCAATAAAAGGAACAAAGATCACTAGTGGAAGAATTTTAAATAGTAGAATTGGACCCTAATGAGACCATTGAGGATGCCCTCAAAATGCTATCATTAGCCTATGAGTATGAAGATGAATAAATGGAGGATACAAAGGAAGATAAGGGGAAGGAAGTGTTAGATGTAGTTCCTATAGACACCCCCAAAATAAAAGCTGAATTGGTCATTATTTTAGTGAAGGCAAAGAATCCCAAGGTGACTTTAACTCCTCATTTGAGTGTATTAACCTTTTTAGTGAAGAAAACTTAATTCATGGTCTAACCATTCTATAATGGTTCATCTATGGAAAATTTTAAAAGGTACCTAGTGCACAACATCCATGGGCTATGATGAAGGCCATCAATATCCTAGTTCATGAAGAGGTCAAGCCATATATCCTATGTCTACAAAAAGAAGATGAAAGGATGATGGCTTCTCTAGGAGAGTCAAGTGGTTCACAAATGGAAACTCTAGCTCTAAAGGTAACATAATCTTTAGTGGGTATAAAATTTGATGCAAAAACTACCAGTTTGTAAAGGGTAATTGAGAAAAATGCCATGGTTGGTGGAGAGGAGTTCACTTTCTAAAAAGTGGAACCATTTGTTGGATTAACTCTAGTTGGAGGACAAAATCTTGGTGAGGACTCAATATTTGAAGAAAATGTTCATGCAATGGATCAAGCTCAGTTAGATCAATTGCAAAAAATGATCAAGGGTATCTTGCAGTAGAATAATAATTTGAAAGAACAAACCATCTTGTCAATCCATGAAGATAGATTTAGGAAATTTGAGGATACCATGGTTTATTTGTTTAATTATTTAAAGTTAGTCAAGATTAGGAAAGAGGCAGTGATTAAAAAAATTACCATGGCTATAGGCCAAGTTGGCCAATGGAAGGATTAGAGCTACCAAATAAAGGATTTGATCAAAGTCTTGACAAAAAATCAAATCCTTGAGTTCAAGATAGTTAGCCTAGCCCACCTGAATAAAGCTATGGCTATATTAATAGATAAGATCAAGGCCCTAAGTAGTTGGTCCAAGTAGATGGATGACATTTTTAAGGACCTCAAATAACTAGAGGGTAAGATATTACACATTTTGGATAGCTTACTTAAAGAACCCACCACCCTTAGTCCATTCATCACTAAAGAGGAGTTCAATCATAGAACTACTCAATTCATGAAATAAGTGAGGAATCAAGGATAAGGGAAAATAGGGGTTGATAAGAAGAAGATCATGGGCCTAATTTTATCATCAGAGGAAAAGATATGAGATGTTAGGAGTATCAAACAAACTTTGGAAAGGGCTAAGAGGGATTTCAAGGGCTTAAAAGATCAAGAAAAAGAATTTTTCATGAGACCTATCATTAATCTCGAACTGATTAATGAACAACCTTATAGAATGAATATCTTGTAGGAAAGATAGAAGACTACAACAACACAAGGGTCCCAAAGTAAAATCAATTGACTTAGGATATTCTATTATGTAAGAACATTGTATGATATTTGAAAATAGAATATTCTTTTGGAAAGGTGTGTGAAACTTGTAAATCACATTTCCTATAGGTTAATCATTTTAGGATGTCTAAAAGGTTTTGAAAGAATTATAAAAGGACATCTATCCTTAATATTTGACATGACTAACTAACATACCTCATGAATTATCTATATAAAGGTATTGTCAAATGTAAAGATGGGGGGGGGGAGTTTTTTTTGAGAAAAAACTATTCTGTAACTTTTGAGCAAATTAATATAAGCAAGGAGTTTTGCAAAGTTTGTCCACATTTTCTTATGTGAATTATTATCATGGTTTATATCTCATTTTTCTAGTATTATTTTTAGATTTGAATGGTTTTTATTAATTTTGGATGTGCATCTTTAAATTCATAGTTGTTAATTTATTTTAATGTTATATTAGTTGAAGGTTCTTAGGTTTACTTCACTTTATTTTCTCTTCTTGCATTTGAGATAATGTTATTTTCTTGTATGGGTGAAAATATTAAAGAAAACCTAATTCTTATTTACATATTTTCATACCTTCCTTAGATGTTTTCCTGATGTGTGACAGTATTTGAGCTTATTCTACTTCATATTGCACATTGGTTAAATGCATGTTCAGATGAAATCAAAAATTTGTCATAATATTTGAAATAAGGATCAATAACACCTCTCTTTTATTCTCTACCCTTCCTTTTGCTCCTTTTTTATCAATTCACCTTAGAGTAGCTTCATTGTGAATACTAATCTTGGTTTATATTTATACTTAGGTTTAAGCATAATTCACTTTAGATAACATAGATCATCCTTTATTTTCCTGATAAACCCTCCATCCCTGCTTGGCTAAGAGAGTTGTGTTTATACTTCTAATTTTCCTTATTCCTAGTCCTCCTTCCCTAACAGGTTTACAAATGTTATCCCAAGCAATTAAAGGCATTCTCCTTTTCTCCTCAGTACCTGTCCAAAGAAAGTTTCTCTAAATTTTTTCAATAGCTTCTACAAATTTGGTGGGAATTCTGAAAAGACTCAAAGCATAAGTGGGTATGCTTTGAAGACTTGCTTTGAGGAGGGTAAGCTTTCTTGCCTGACTTAGAAAATTTCCTTTCCATCCCGCAAGTTTCTTTCTAAATTTGTTAATAAGTTCTTCCCAAAAAGCTTCAGGAACTTTCATCCCAAGAGGGAGACCCAGGTAAGAGGAGGGGAGAGATCCTATGGAACATTCAAGGATTTTAGCTATTTTGTTCTATCTATGACTTGGGGTGTTAGTGAGGAACACTGCACTTTTGTTCTAGTTAATCAATTATCCTAAGGCAGTTGAATATAAATTTATATCTTGCTTCAAAGTTCTTGCTTCTATGACTTCAGATTGCCCCATGAAAATAGTATCATCAACAAATTGACCATGGGAGCATATTAAAGGATGAGAAGAGGGTTTCAGACCCTTAAATAAACCTTTACAGACTAAGTCCCCTATATATCTTCCCATACTATCAGCCATAATAACAAACAAAATAGGGGATATAGGATCCCCTTGTCTCAATCCCCTTGACGGTTTAAAGAAGCAGGACGAACTCCCATTTACCAGCACTGCAATAGAAGTAGTAGATATCAACTGCTTAAGAATATCAACCACTCTTTGTTTAAATCCAAAGGCAATAAGACTATTTGAAAGGAATAACCAATCCACCCTGTCATATGCTTTAGCAATATCAACTTTCATTATGAACCCCTCATTGTTAGAACTGAACAACGAATGAATATTCTCATGAGCAGTAATTATAGAATTAAGGATTTGTCTTCCTGGGATGAATCCATTTTGCTGATCAACAATAATTGAAGGGATCACTTGAATTAGTCTCGATGTAAAAACTTTGGATATAATCTTATAGAAAGAATTGCACAGACTAATCGGTCTAAACTAATCAAGAGAGTCAGCTCTGATCTTTTTTGGAATCAGACACAGAAAAGTGGCATTAACTTCCTTAAGCATTTGTTTAGCTATAAATAATTCCTTCACCACATTACTTACATCTTTGCCAATAAGTTTCCATAGCTTTTGAAAAAAGAACATGGGAAATCCATCTGGTCCAGGTGCTTTATCTCCTCCTAAAGAACTAACTACTTTGAAGATTTCCTCATCCTTAGGTATTGAGCATAACATTTTATTTTGCTCCTTCGAGACCAAAGGAGGAACCACACGTAGGATATCAGCCTGACTATCCAAATTGATATTTATATCAGCCTTCATCAGGGAGGAGAAAAAGGAAAGCATTTCCTCCTTTATTTCCTTTTCCTCTGACATCTTTTGATCTCCTTTTTTCAAGTATTGTATATGAGTTTTAGCTCTGTGTTTCAGAGTGGAGAGATGGAAAAAATTTGTATTTTTATCTCCTTCTTTCAACCATAACACCCTAGATCTTTGTCTCCAATATATTTCTTCCTTAGTTATGAGATCTTGATATTGAACCAATTTTTCCCTTTCTTCTATAAGGAGGTCTGAGGTGTATCCGTTTTGCTAAATTTTTTCCTGAATTCTGCTAATTTCCTCCTTGATAATATTCTTTTTCTCAAAGATATTTCCAAAACAATCCTTATTCCATTTCTTAACTTCCTTTTTAACATTTTTGAGCTTGGATGCAACTCTAAAGAGGGCAGTCCCCTCAATAGGTATATTCCGCCACTCTTCCATTTTACTTTCAAACTGTGGGTGCTGCATCCACATCTTTTCAAATCTGAAAGGATGATTCTTTTTCTGGTTCATTTTGACCACTATGAAGAGAAGAGGATAATGATCCAAGCCTATTCTATGGCACGCTTCTAACTTACATATGTATTCTTTTGTCTAGTCTAGAGAGATGAGGGCCCTATCAAGCTTGGCATGTATACAATCATTACCCATTCTCTTATTTCTCCATGTAAACTGAATTCCCTAAAGCTCCATATCGATTAGTCCTTCTTTATTTATAAACTCCATGAGATCAATTCTCCCTTCTAGTTGAATAGTATTACCCCCTTTTTTCTCATGTTCATAGAGGGGAACATTAAAATCTCTGATTATAATCCATCGTCCGCAATAATATTTGCTTTTGAAATTTGAGATAGTCTCCCAAACCTTTTTCCTTTGGATCTTGACATTGGGAGCATAGATATTTACAACATACCAACTTTCCTTTTGGTCAACACTAGTAATTTTTACAACCATAAGGTTTTTAATTTCCATCAAAATAGAACCAGAATAATGATTCTTCTTCCATAGCATCATGGTGCCCCCTGAAGCACCTTCAGAACTACTGGCCTTGATAGAATAATTTTTAAAGTCTTTGATCTATTCTGCTTTCTCTTTTCTCATCTTGGTTTCTTGGAGCAAAAGGAAATCTAGCTTTTGATCTCTGACAAAATTCCTAACTATATCTACTTTGTTTATGCTATTTAACCCCCTAATATTCCAACTTAATATTTTCATTACTATTTTTTATTTTGGACAAATTGCGACAAAATTGTCTACCTACCATCTGCAATATTCTTTTTGCTTTCCATCTCTCTATTCTTCTTTGCAAATTTTATCTGGAGAGCCAACATCTGGTTTAATCTTGGATTGTGGATTGGTTCCTCTTCCTTCTTTTTGCCTAGGAAGACCAATAGATTTCGCCTTGGCACTTCTCATCTCTATATTCTTTATATTGTTCTTTTTCTCATCTTTTTTCTTTTGGTCTTTTGAGTTTTTTCCTGCCTATTTCTTTTCTCCTGCTGATGGGGCCTCTTCCATAGGAATGTTATTATCATCCTTAAATGACACCTGCTTCTCCCCCAGCTGGGTAGCAAACAACTCTCCTTCTTCTAAATTTTTTCCCCCTTCAGGCATCACTTCTCCTTCCTCTAACCCATCGTTATCCTTTACCTCAGGAAAACAAAGAATGGAGAAATATATGGAAGCATAAGTATTTATTCAAGGCAAAGTCCCTCTCTGATTTCTTTTCTTACCCTGACGTTTCCCATCCATCTTCCATATGGGGGGCAGTTCAGGTTACTAAACAAGTTTTAGAAGAAGGAAGCTCTTGGAAAGTTAGCAATGGAAAAAAGGTGAAATTTTGGGAGGATGTTTAGTTAAAAGTAAAACCTTTGATAGATGAAATCCAAGATAAAGAAGTAATAGACTGATGTAAGCAAAGATTGGGAATAATGGTTAACTAATACTGGCAGAACAATTGTTGGGTGAACCTTACTGATCTTGGTCAAGATTTCAAGAATATACAACTATCCCTAAATGCTATATCTCTCTACCCTAATCTTGAAGATAAGATTGTTTGGCATAGTGAGCCTAGTGGACAATTTAAAGTTTCTTCCATTTTTACTTCAAAGGGAAATGGCAACAAACCTTTGTGGATGAAGGCCTAGATAAAGGGGGTCATCCCTAAAATCAAAATCTTCTTCTGGACCCTCCTCCAAAATAAAATCTTGACTCTGGACAATTTACAGAAAAGAGGAATATATGTTGTGAATAGGTGTATTCTTTGTAAGAAGGGCTTTGAAGATAGAGATCACTTGTTTGTGAACTGTTCTTTTATGCAACAAGTTTGGAAAGAAATCCTCAATCTGTGGGGTATTGCTTGGATTCACCACAAAAATGTGGAACTATCTTTTAAAAGTTGGTATTGTCCTTCCAAGAATCTTGAAGTTATATTTTTATGGAAACTAACTCTTCCCCATATTTGGTGGGGAATATGGAAGGAAAGAAATAACCAAATTTTTAGAAGTAAAGAACTTCCCGGATGGGTGGTGGGGCAGAACATCATTAGAGATATTAAGGAGAATTTCTCATCGCAAAGGAATCCAAATCCAACCTTTCAAGTGGATAATCCCTTAAGAACAAAAAATTCTAATGGTATACCTAAAAATCCTAGACTAGGTGTTACTTGGAATGTCCCCCCTCAAGGGTGGATTAAAGGAAACTTTGATGGAGCTACTAAAGGGAATCCGGGGAATGCAGGATGCAGAGGAGTCTTGAGAAAAAATATGGGAAATGTAATCGATGCTGTTGTAATCCCCATTGAAAAGTCAAATTATCATATTGTTGAAGCTTCTGCTGCCCTTCAAACCATCAAACTAGCTATGGATTTGGGATATTCTAAATTATGGCTGGAAGGGGACTCCTTGAATATCATAAATACTCTAAACAATAAATTTTTTGTGTCATGGACTATAGAGGCTATGGTGATGGAGATGAAAACTTTAATCAAAAAATTTGAAAAAGTAACTATTACCCACACCTACCATGAAGCTAACAGAGTTGCTGACTAGATAGCAAATTATGCAGTCCGAACAGGACCCAAAGTGAGGTGGTAGGAAACATTAAATAAGAATGTGGATCTTAGAGCACTCATTCATCATGATGCAATTCATGCAAAGGAGGGAAAGATTAGCTTGTAATAGAAAACTAATGAGTTGGAGGAGTGGCTTCATGGAGAAAGGTTTACAATCATTAAAAAGGAATGTCCTCGAGAACGAGAAGCGGATCCTGAATGTGCCTAAAAAAAGGTGAGCTTTGAACCAAATTGGTAACATGTGGGATCATTGTATAGCTTACAGTGATTGGGTATCAAAGGAAATCTGCATGGCTCATGTAAGGAAAGTAGAACCAAGGAGGCAGGAACCCAAAAATTGTGAAGAGTGGAAAGCGAAACAAGATGTCTAGAAGATCCTGTAGAGAGGGAAGGTTGTGAACTACATGGAAAGGCTCCATGGTTTAAAACCTCATATTACAATGGCTTTTTTCAAAAACTGGATTGATGATAGGGTCACTCTGCATGGCATCACAGTGAATCTAACAGAGGAATTTATAGCAGAGGTTACGGGGCTACCTACGGAAGGAATAAAATTCTCCAAGCAGACTGGCATTTCAAATGAGGCCTTTTTCAAATTCCCTGAGATAGACGTTGAGGAGCAAAATTTGGAAAAGAATGGGGATTTCTTTGAACTAGAGTAGATTAAGGGCATTTGGAGGGATGTCTTATGCTGTATTCGGGAGTACTTCATACTCGATGGAAGAAGCAAGAGAGTCCATAAATTCCACTTTGTATTCCTAAATCATTTCAGACACAAATTAAGAATTTCCTTTCCCTTTTATCTGCATTTCTCTTTGATCCAAAGTTTATTCATCACAGGAAGAAGGAAATGCATCCTATTCTGTATGAAGGATTAATTTTGATAATTGAAGGCTATTGCAAGAACAAGGCCATGGTTACAAACCCTTATTTGGGGAAAAACAAGGATTCACGGAGTAAGAAGAGTGAAATTGTTAAAGGGAAAGATAAAACCAAGCCCCCTAGTGTCAAGAATCAGAATGTTGACGAGGATACAAAGTGGGAGAGAACTGATAAGTCTGGGGAGGAAAGCTTGGATGAAGAGGGAGGAACAGAAAGCAGGAATTCAAGTTCTAGTGAGGAAGAAGTTCAAGAGAAGAATGAGAAAGAAGGAGTCAACATAGAGGAGAAGTCTGAAAATAGTGAACATGACTCTGAGGAAAACCAGCAAGTGTTTGAGGATGATAAAGTCCTGGATGACCCTGTTGAGGACCCTGTTTCGATAAATGAGAGGGAAAATATAGGTCAGGCCGACAACCAAGAAACAGACTTGGGAGCTCAAGTTGAAACTAAGGAGCAGAATCAAAGGGGAAGAGAGGACCACATTGAAGAAGGTGGGAACAGTCCTAATAAGAACACAGAAGAGTGGAGTGATAAAAGGCAAAATGATGGAAGGCACACACCTACGAGATGGGTTAATTGTAAAGTAGAGGCTATCCTCCAACTTGATTCATGGATGTTTGAGGAGATAATGGATCTCAAAAGGAAAATGGAAATAATGGAAGACAACTAGAAGGCAGTTTGGAACAAAATCAATAACATGGAAAAATAGATGAGAGACATTCCCATCAAACTCAAAGACTATGAGAACAAGCTAAGGGAACTCATCAAGGAAAGCATAATGAAGATGGAGGTGGTTACATCTAACATATGTGCTGCAGTTGTTAATATTGGAAAAAGAGCTAATGAGGAGATCAAATCCTTGGAGGGGCCTAGCAAGAGGACGAGACAAAGCTCAAGAAAGAAAGCTATGCAAGAGGGAGCCATGTCAGCAGGTACTGCCATTCAGGACACTACTATGAAAGGTAAGGAAGCAGTGAAAATGATTTTGGAATTGGAAGAATAGCCTGGTTCTTTTAGTTGGTCGTGTTATCTAGTCCTGTTTCCTAGTTTTTTGTAATCTTTTGACTATGGTGTAGCCAGGTCTATGTAAAACCTGGGTTTTGACTTGTGGTCTTTCTGGTGGTTTCAGGTCCATATAAAACCTATTTATGATACTCCTTTGTAGTAGGTTTTAGGTTTTGCTTGTGGTCGTAAATGCTTCATCTTTCTATCTTTGTTTCAGGGTTTCGAGGTCCCTTCAAAACCTTTTTTTACCTTAATCTAAAACATAGATCATCCTTAAAATCAAAGATCAACTATTGATCCATGGTGGCTCCCAACCACGAACTAATATAAATTTGTGAAACAATCACTTATTGTGCCTTTATTCCACCAAAGATAATATTATTATCACAAACTACAACTCATGCATTAGATTATTTAAATTTAGAAATGAGTAGTGTTTTTTAAACACTAAGAACCACCTATGATACGTGTTCAAGCATCAATAGGGAATGCGTTCTGCTGGCGCTATAAGGAGGGTAATTAAATCTTTGAAAAATTGTAACATCTTTGCTAATTTTAGTGGATTCTATTCAAATATTGATGTATTGTTTATGTATTTGTGTTTCTTTTAGCATATTTGTGTAAATATCATTAATCTTAATGGTTTTAGACTAGTCTTTGTAATTATTTAGAAAAAAATAGATATTCTTTGAAGATATATGATTAATTATGGTAAATATAAATTAAGATTTATAAATCCAAGGTGTTTGAGGATAGTAATAATGGTTTTGTTCAAATATTGATTGGATATTTGAAAATTTGGCTAGGAGCTTCTTCAATCAAGGCATGATCTTGTGTTTAATCCCTATCAAGGCATGGCTTGGCTTGGAGCTTCTTCAATCAATGTGCTAGGTGTGGTACATGGCCTTCCTCAAAGTTCTAAGAAATATTTGCCTAATTTTTGTCCTAATAGTGTTGTAACTACTAAAGAACACATTAAAAGTTTTAAATATACTTTAAGACTTTTTAATGTTATTCATGAAGATGTAGCATGCAAGTTTTTCCCATTTCATTTCAAATATGTTGCATATGAATGGTTCCTTAACCTTTCAAAAAACTACATAGCTAGTTGGAATGATTTTAATAATTACTTCATTGATCATTTTAGCAAAATAATTAGTCCATGTGTCATGTACCAATAGTTTACCATAATCAAAAGAGATTCAAATGAGCCCATAAGAGTCTTTAATGCCAAATTATATAAAATTTTTAGCAGATCCATAGCTCCTTATAGACCTAATGAGGCTTTAGCCTTAGATATTTACAGGGATGCCTTAGATCCCGTGACTTTTGTGTTTCTAAAAATATCTATTCAGGTCATTAATACACTAGCCCTAGCTTATCCTTAAGTTGTGATCATTAATGATTAGATACAACCCTAGGGAAAAATGGCATAAAATATTCATAAAATTAATCCAAATTTGCCTATGTTGAATATCATTCCCAATGCTAATCAAAATATTCTTGCCTTAAACCAATTTCTAGTTTTGAACCAATTGCCTTTGAACCATACACATCTAAGTCAAAACATGGGATTCTTGAACAATATTGCAATTAGATATCATCCATAAGACCAAAGAGATCAAGTGCCTAAAGTTGGTAGTAATACCCAAGTGCATAATTTAGAGGTTCCAAAGAATGAGAATGATTCGATCTTGAAGATGATTCAAAAGCTAAGCATTAATTTCCTTTAGTTGTAAAAACAAGTTGTAAATATTGGGGAAATCTCTAATATAAACTTCTCTTTCCAAAGGTTTAATAGACCTCCAAGCAGGTTCCAAAATAATAACAACAATAGTTATACCAATGAGTGATCTGATAATAATAATCATGTGCCTGATATAAATCTTAGTTATGTAGCTTTGCTTGATTATTGTACAGTGCATTATACTTCAAAATGTGCTGAATTAGATTATCTATAATTTTGTAATGATTTTGAAGCTTTTCAAGAAGAGTTACATACTTTTCAAGTTATCCCTAATAAATAAAATGGTTTAGGTACATCAAGCTCTTCAAGGTTATCTAAATCTTCTAATTCAACTCTCATGATGGAGACATTTGAGTTCCCATTTTAAGAAGAGAATTAGCCTAAGGATATTCTTGAAAAGATCCATGATTTTCAGCAATATTTTAAGAAGACCTATCCTCTGAGGAATATGGAGAATAAATAACCTTTGACTACCTCAACTCTACAAAATAACTTTGACACTCCTCTTGATACTACACCAGACAACAATCCAAAGCCTCTTAAGGGAAGTACCTCTAAACCCAATGTTGTTGCATCTAATTCTTCTAATAAGACTAGATATAATATAGTAAAGGACATGAAAAAGA
The DNA here is from genome assembly GCA_037957365.1 of Torreya grandis. Lineage (NCBI taxonomy): Eukaryota > Viridiplantae > Streptophyta > Pinopsida > Cupressales > Taxaceae > Torreya > Torreya grandis. The sequence goes on along the minus strand of JARHVA010000514.1, from coordinate 1,965,722 downwards.
TCAAAGCTAACATTAATTTGAATGAATTGACTTAGATTATAAAACAAAGGGATTTGTTGTTGGAAACTTTGTCTAATAATCCTAACAAACCACAAAAGGCTTCATATGCTAATGTTGCAATACACAAAAGCAAGGCATATGTTCCACCTTTCCTAATTATAGTTAGGGTCTTTGGTAAGAATTTACATAATTATTTGTTAGACTCTGGTGCATCTATAAATATTATGCCTAAAAGTATTTGTGGACAACTTGGTTTGATCCCAATTAAATATAATAGAGTTGTAAATCAATTAGATAACTCAAAAGGCAAAGTAATTGGTGAATTATTGAATGTTCACCTGCAGATCACTTATGAACCAAGGATCTGATAGTTCATTGGCATCCAACTGGTAGACATCCCTAATGCTTATTAAATGTTTTTGAGTAGAGATTGGAAAAAATACTTAAATGGTTAAATGTCAACTGACTGTTCACACATGTGGTTACCCTAGAAAGGAGTTCCCAATTAGATTAGGATAGAGAAAGAGCCCAAAATAAAGCATATGATCACTAAGTAAAATGTAACCAATGAAAGGGTAAACATGGTTAACTCAGATCTAGGATTTTACACTCTTGACACCATAAAGGTATGTAACTCCAATAGTTCTCATGCTATACCTAGATTATGGAAGATGTATTTTGATGGTGCTAAATGTAAATAAGATTTTGGAGTAGGAGTGGTATTAATAAATACCATTGGGAAAGAATATAATGCCTCTTATAAACTTTAATTTCCATGCACTAACAAACTTATAGAGTATGAGCACTTATTCTTGGATTATAATTTGTAATCAAACATAAGGCCAAAGAACTATTACTTTTTGGTGACTCAAAACTAGTGGTTAATCAGGTTTAAAGTAGATATCAATGTAACTTGTCATATCTTAAGAAGTATAAGTTTATATTATGGGACTAATTGAATGTTTTGATGCTTTTAACATTATGTCAATCCCTATGGAAGAAAACAATACTACTGATGAACTCACTTTAGTTGTAGCTAGCCTTATGCCCAATTAAATTTTCATGTTACAAAGCATTACGATTAAATTAATCCCATGTCCCTCAGTTTTATATAATGTTAACCATCTACAAGTATTCAATAAAGATCAATAGATCATAAATTTCATGACCAACTCAGGGGTATTTGAGTCCCACATCATTGATGAAGTCAATGAGAACACCCCTGATGATGACAAAGTTGATGGCAAGCTTGATGATAAGGTCATTCAGTTGAATGATACTAAGATTCCAAAAAGAATGATCTCCTTAGAGAGACTGTTTGATTTAAATAAACTAGTTGAGGCTATCAATACTCCAAAATTAAATGGGAAGGACTAAAATGTAATTGACCTAGGTTCTAAAGGTCAACCTCAGTTGGTAAACATAACTACATCCTCTAAAAGCATACAAACCAAGAGATCTAAAGATATACTAACCAAGTATAAAAATGCAATAGCATGGTCTTATGATAACTAAAATATATTTGATCCTAGAGTCATAACCCACACCATACCTCTAAAGGAAGCTTGCAAGCCATTTAGGAAAAAATAAATGCCAGTCAACCTTGTTCTAGAACCAATGATATATAAAGAAGTCAATAAGTTACTATAGGCTAAGATAGTGTTTCCAATTACACACTCCACTTGGGTAGCTAACTTAGTAACAATAAGGAACAAAAATGGTGAAATTATATTATGCTTTGACTTTAGAAATTTAAATAGATAAATTTAAAAGGATAAATATCCCATACCTTCTCTTGACCAAGTTATCCAAAAAAAATTTGGTTCTACTATGATGTCCTTTCTTGATGGATTTTTAGGGTATAATCAAGTGATAGTGAACAAGGAAGACAGGACGAAGACCACATTTACTACTAAGTGGGGCACTTTTGCCTACAAGACAATGCCCTTTGGATTAATCAATACAGGTACAAAATTTCAAAGAGATATATACCATGCATTCCAAAGCCTCATAGGTAAGTGCATTATTATATGCATAGATGATGTGATTGTGTTTTCTAAAAATAGGGATGATCACATTATACACTTGTAGTAGGTATTTGAAAGGTGTATAAGGTATGGAATATCCCTCAATCTTAAGAAAAACATCTTTTATGTAACTGATGGAAAGTTATTAGGACATGTCATAGCCAAAGCGGGGATATCTATAGATCCTGATAGAGTAAATGTAATATCAAAGATAGAACCACCTAATAGTAGAAAGGAATTAAAGTCTTTCTTTGGTAAAACTAATTTTGTGAGAAATTTCATTTATGGTTTTATAGAGATTATAAATCCATTAAATGACATGATGAATAAATATGTCAAGATTATATCGAATGAAGAGATGAATAAATCTTTCAAAGACATCAAAGAATTAATTGGACAAGCTCTTGTACTATTAAGTCTAGATTTCACTAAATATTTCTATCTTTATTCTTTTACCTCTGATCATACAATAGATATTTTTATAACTCAGAAGGTAGATAAGGGTGATCACCCCATTGATTTCATGATTATTAGCCTTAAAAATGTTGAGTTGAACTATTATTTAATTTACAAACAAGCATTTACTTTAGTCAAGGTAGTGAAGAAATTTATTCATTATATTCTTAGGAATAAAGTGCATGCAATCCTTATAGGCCTTACCACTAAGATAATGTGGAGTCAATGTGAACTTGAAGAAAGGAGAGGTAAGTGGATGTCTGTACTTAAAGAATATGATCTAGAGATGAAAAATTCCAAGTTGGTAAGATGCCAAGGATTAATTCAATTAATTGCTAATATTAATCCTAAACTAAGTGTTATGTAGGTTGATCAATAAATCTTTCAATCCAATGATTGGTATGATCCCATTGTTAATTTTTTAATCAATGTCTATTGTCCTTTAGGATTAAGTAGAGAACAAAGAGAGCTTTAAGGCTCAAAGCAACCCATTTCATGATCAAAGATGGGGTACTGTATAGAAAGAACTTTGAAGGAATTTACGTAAGATGTGTTTCTAAGGAAGAATCAATTGAGATCTTGAACACTTTACATGAAAAGCTAAGAAGTGGAAATCCATATAAAAGGACTAAAACCCAAAGGATCCTTAGAGCTAGTATTACTAGCCTACTATCTTCAAAGATGTTCATAATCATGTGAGAGAATGCCACTCATGTCAAATATTCAAGACTAAAGATCCCAAGGCAGTCATGCCATTAAAGCTAGTAATCATTGATAAAACCTTTACCCAATGGGGATTAGACTTTGTAGGGGTCATCAACTCTAATTCCTTAAATGGTCACAAGTATGTCCTAACTAACATTGACTACTACATAAGATGGACTAAAGTAGTGGCAACCAAGTAATGCAAAACTAAAGAAGTGATCAAATTCTTAGAAAAAAATATATGCATAAGGTTTAACACACTAGTGTCTCTAATATATTATAATGGATCTGCCTTTATATATATTGAAATGATTAAATGAGTATATGACAATAACATTATACTTAATTTCTCATCAACCCATTACCCTTAAGGTAATAGAGTCTCTAAATCAACAAATAAGAACTTGATGAAGGTGATAAAAAAGTTTTAGTTAATAAATTTAGGACATGGCACAAGTTACTAAAGTATGCCCTTTGGGTAAATAGAAAAAGAGTCAAGTAATCTCTCAAGTCATCACCATTCTTTCTATTATATAGTCAAGAACCTATATTTCCCATCACACTCAAGATGCCAACATATAGGTTCATGCAAGAGTACATGAAGGCAGATCAATAATTGGCAAGTTCAAGACTACTTAACATCATATAGATGGAAGATGCAAGAGAGGAAACTTTCAGCAATTTCAGTAGACATCAAACCATAGTTAAGAGGTGGTTTAACAAACATTCAAAGATAAATGTTTTTAAACAAGGAGACTTGGTTCTTCTTTGAGATAAAGCCTTAGAACCAAAAGAGAAGCATGGGAAGTTTTTACTTTTGTGGATTGGCCCATATCAGATTGTTGAGACCTTAGGAGACAACACCTTCAAAATGAAAGACTTACAAGGATTAGAGTTTACATTGCCAACCAATGGATACTACCATAAGCACTATTTCTCTACTATCCCACTATAAATATTCATGGAGTGCACTATAAGACTAGTTAGAGTTAGTGTATGTGGGCTTAGCTTAGTTTATTTATTGTTATTTCTTTCTTATCCCTTGTTTATACATAGTGCATATATATATTTGTTTGCTTTTTTTCCTTTGATTTCTATTGGTGTGCTTTCTATTTGGTGTGTTTGCTTTCCATACTTTTTTCTTTGCTTTTAATAAGTATGTTCTAGACAACCCTCAGCTCAAGATTCATATGATTTCTTAAAACCTTATAGTTCAGGAATGTGGGTATGACCCCTCAACATTGGTTGATCATAGATTGTTGAAATGTGAGCTTGATGTTATAATTTGGAAAAAGTAGTAAAGACCAATAGGTGGGTTAATTTGCTCCTTGAGATTTTAAAGCCTTGTTTTGATCTAATTTTGGTTCAAAGAAGGATTACACATATAGGGTGGACTATTGAATTATTAGAATAAAATCATGTTTGTATTTAAAAAAACATTAATTTCTTGGGATAAATTTTACAACCAAGGATGACTATTTGAAGATCAAACATTTGAATAAATCCCAAAACCTGGCTAATCTAGTCCCCAACCTTTGCTAGAAAGTCAAAATATTGAAAATATAAAAAATAAGAGTTTATTGCAAAATTCAAAAGATTTATAAGTAAAGGTGATTTTGGTAATCTCCATCGGGGCTATATACACCTGGCTAGCAGTAGAGTAAGGCCTTGAGTAGAGGCAAAGGTATGTCTATCAGGGTTATGGATACCTAGCTAGCAATAGAGCAATGCCCAAGCTTTCCCTAAGCTAAGGCAATATTCTTAATGAAAATCAAAATATGTTGCAATTCAATGTTAATGGTTAGGGCCATGAATTTATAACTTATTCTCTAAATCCTATGGTAATCAATAAGTGGAGTCAAATAACATACATAACATGTCTATATTTTAATGTTTGATCCTAATTATGTATTTGAAAGATTTGTTTTAACCATGAATTGATCTAAATAATGGTCCTTGATCAAGTGGAATAAGTAATTTGATTATTAGTCTAAATTAGAGTATCTGAATTCTAACATATTGATATGTTTTCCCTAAAAGTCACCATTTGTTGAGGTTAACATACCCCTATTTTTGTTGATCAAAGCACCATTAGTATGTTTTCACATTGTTTTTATTTGAAAATCATCCACACCTAGTTATCATTTGGATTAATTGACTTATTTTCAAGTGATCATTGTTTCCCCCCTTTAATGTTGCTAATGATTTTTGCTTGTCTTTCTGTATTGCAGGTCCAATGGAATCTCATTTAGGAATGAACATGCTTAGGGTATTGTGCTTTAATGTTAAATTGGTTTTTTATTAACCTTCAATTTGTCAAAGATTAATTAAATCTATTTTAAGTCATGTTAAAACCCTAGTCTAATGTTTTAACCTAGGTCCCTTTTGAATTAAATTGAAATATGTGTTGGAATAATTTACATGGGAATAATTATTTGTGCCATGGACTTAGTTTAATTTTTATCCTAAGGCTTAGTCATATTTTTTAACATGACCAAACCTTGGTCTAAAAATCTTATGCTTGGTCCTTTCATGTCTCATGACCCCTTGATCTATTTTATTATTAGCATGGTCTAGCTAATCACATGGTCCCTTTCATTATGTTATAACTTAGCTTAAGAGCCTTATTATAAATTTTTAATTGCATTTATTATTATAATTAAAACCTAGGCTGAAGCTTTCTACCATGTATTTTATCATTCATGGGGTCCCCTTTATTATGTTCTAAAATTAGATCAAGATTTAATCCTAAGGTTTTATTTCATGTTTATTAACATGAATAAAACTCTTAGTCTTAATACTTTATCCTAAGTTCTATATGTTTCCCAAACTTGATTTAAACATTTTTATTGACCACAGGATCAATGGTACACATTTATTTGGGTAAGATTGATATAACAACATGATTTAAGTCAAGACTTCAATGAAGCCCCAAAATAAGTGAGAAGGTGACAAGTGTCACCATCATAGGAACTCTACCAAAGATCCAATGGTACACCACAAAATATGATCTGACAGAGCATGGTTGATCAATTGAAGATGATTTGATGGTGAGAGATCAATGTTGATAATTCAAAGGAACTGAAATCCAATGCAAAGATTCCAAGTGTCAAGCCCAAAATTGATGATTAAATCATGAGCATGTCCCTAAATATTGATGGTATGCGGCTAAACATACACATTTTGATCAATGGTGTGTATTGCGTCAAAAATTTAATCAGGCTCCTGATGGATGAGAAGGTAAAAGTTATCACCATCATAGGAACCCTAACAAAGATCCAATAGTGAGTCAGGAAAAGGATATAAATAGATTGATAGAACATGTTGATCTAGATAAACAAGATCTAACGATGCATACCAAAGGTTAAAAATTTAAGACTTAACAAGTGAATGTGGAAATGACAAATGGCACAACTGTGAGTCATAAATTAAAACCTAAGCATCTTCTAAAAAATGATGATATGAAACCTAGCATACACATTCCAATTGATGGTCTGTGAAGCAAAGAGTATGATCTAATCATTCAAGATTGATGAAGTGTATTTGTCTGAGTGAAGATGATCCAATGGTGTGAGATTGATGTTGAAATTTCAATAAAGCTCATGACAAATATGAAAGTGATAAGTGTCACAACCATAGGGAATATAATAAAATAGCTAATGGCATTCAATTTATGAGATCAAGATTAATAAAATGCATTGATCCATGTAGATAAATCTAATGACATGAAATAAAGGAGACTTTTAAAAAGGTTTAAAACCAATGGAATGATGACACATGTCTAAAAATGATAAATGGTCATAATTTAAATATTAATGAGTAGGATGCCATGATGATGCCACATCAGAGCCATGTAAGCAAATATGTCAAGTTTAAGATTTTATGGACCCACGTAAATATAAAGGTATAAATGATCAATCCAGAGAAAATCTAAGTCATAAAATTCACAATGTTCTAACTAGCTACTTCCATTAAAGCACTTAGAATATAGGAAAAAACCCTAGAAAGTATGAGAACATTTCAATCTAGAGTCAAAGTGCAATCTACTAACAAGCAATATAGAGAAATTCATAGCCATGGCAGCTTAGAAAAGTGTTTCTAGATAGGATATAGAACTTTATTTGACCTTTAATGTAAAAGGAAGAGTCTTCAAAGACACACAATTCAACATCACAACTCTGAACACAGGGGACAATAATTGGTCAAGCTTATTTTAGACTATTGATAACCAAAAACCAATCACAAGAGAGGAGGAAAAGAAAATGTCTTCAAAAAGAATATACTATGACATAGTCTCCATCTAGATGATAGGCCTATACTACACAACTGTAAAACCTGAGGTACTACATTGTATAGACATCCTTGCTCTAATTTTTAAATATGGAAAATATAAGGGTATGATTATTCATGAATGTAATTTTAGAATGACTGATTACATTTCTCCTAAAGTTTTTAAAAATTATTAAAAATTGCCTAAACCCCAAGTAAACCTAACCAAAATAAAAAATTGTGCCAAAGATAACTATTTGAAGAACATCCTTTCTCTGTGGCTATATTTTGGAACCCAAGTGTTTTTTGACTTCAATAATAACATCCCCATTAGTCAAATTAGACCTAAAATAAGGATGATCATGACAATGATGAATATATTATGTGGAAATGTAGCCACTACATATGTAGATAAAATTTAGGTCCCCTTAATCTATTTCATGGTTGTAAAAGAAGTCACCCCTCCTCTTGGTGAAGCAATCAACACTTGTTTTAGTAGACAATTTTTTACAATCAAGAAGAAGAGTAGGGCTCAATTATACATGATGTCATATCTTTTGGATTCCCTCCTTACCACAACAAATATCCCCAACCTTAGGGAATGGTGACCTGATAGGACATAAACTATCTCATAATATTACTCTAAGTTACATATCTTTAAGTACAGGGATCACATCTAATACATATGTGATTATGTCTATCCTACCCTTAATGAGGCCATCATAGGGAGACCAATGATGAGAGTTAGCCCCATGATAAAGAAAACTATTGAAGAAATAGCTGATATATGGATATATCTAGATTGTAAAATCATTAGAATTAAGGGAACCTAATGCACTCCCCTAATAGTGGATGGTTGATGGGGATTTGACTATTGGTGGACTCTGGTTTGATTCTAAAAATGTAACAAGACTTGGGAGCTTAGTGGAGAGTTGACAAAAATTATCTCCTTATGTGACAATCGATAGCACTTGATAATACAAATTGACATGATTGACCTACAAAAAGAGATTCTAGATACAAAGAGCTCTTGATAATAATTATAGATGGTTTGACCTCCCAGGCCTCTCTCTCTCTTATAGGCACAAGTAAGAGGTGGTATTGGTTGTCCAAAATAAACTTGGAGAAGGTTTATAAATATAATCCATCTATGTAAAAAGGCTCACAATGAGATTTAAACTTTCATATTTATAAAATCAAGGTTGTGGTTTACATGTAGTCTGCATGCTGATTCTAGGTTGTCCAACCTGATCATCACCGATTAGGGTGAGCTTTGTTGATCACCCTAACCATCATTGGTTGAGGATCTAGGAAAAAAGATAGGTTAAAATGGGTAAAAAGGTGAGTTAATCTATACAAGTGACTAAATTGACTCTAGATTAGGTAGGTAGGCTAGACTAGATAGGTTTAGGGGTATTTTTAACATTCAAAATCATAAGTGTGCATATTTTTGGTGTTTATACTTCTCTTATCTATCCTTTGCTCAATTTATGCCTCTAGTATAAAATCTATTTGTAGCTAGGTTGGTGGAGGTCTATAAGGTGTACCACTTAGTAAATGGTACTACTTTGGCCCTAACTACCATCTGTCATCATCTCCTTATTGCTCTCTTTCCATCCTATATTCTAGATTGATGTTGTGCCTTTTATATCTAATGGTGACCTTGGAGAATAAAGAAGATTTTATGTATATGGGTTTAAAAGGACTAGGGTGATGATCATAAGGTACATTTATTCCTTTGGCCTTCAAATTCTCTTTGACCCTTCCATGGGGATCCCACTACCTTAACTCATCAATTTTAAGATTGAAGGAGGACCTATGTTTTGAAGCAACCTCAATATTATCCCATGATGTAAACATGGTTCTACCAATGGTTATGGGGAAGGTGTGAAGCATTCCCTTGCTTTTTTTAAGTCCATATGTCGAATAAGCTTGTAGAAAAAAAGTAGTTTACCAAATCTATAATGGAATAGATGGTCTTTACAAAACCAAAAGGAAGGGAATGTTTCACACCCTCCTCATAACCATTGGTAGAACCATGTTTACATCATGGGACAATATTGAGGTTTCTTCAAAACATAGGTCCTCCTTTAATCTTCAAATTGATGTGTTAAAGTAGTGGGATCCCCATGGAAGGGTCAAGGAACATTTGAAGGCCAAAGGAATAAATGTACCTTATGATCACCACCCTGGTCCTTTTAAACCCATATACACAAAATCCTCTTCATTCTCTAAGGTCACCATTAGATTGAAAAGGCTCAACATCAATCCAGAATCTCGGATGGAAAGGGAAAAAAAATGAGATGATGACAGATGGTAGTTAGGGCCAAAGTAGTACCATTTACTAAGTGGTACACCTTTTAGACCTCCACCAACCTAGCTACAAATAGAGTCTAGAATAGAGGTACAAATTGAGAAAAGTCTAGAGGAGAGAAGTGTAGACACCAAAAATCTGCACACCTATGATTTTGAATGTCAAAAATACCCCTAAACCTACCTAGGCTAGCCTACTTACCTAATCAAAAATCAAGTTAGTCACTTGTATAGCTTAACTCACCTCTTTACCCATTTTAACCTATATTTTTCCTAGGTCCTCAACCAATGATAGTTAGGGTGATCAGGAAAGGTCACCCTCATTTGTGAGGGTCAGGTTAGAAAACCTAGAATCAACATGTAGACTACATGCAAAACACCACCTTGATTTTTCAAAGATGAAAGTTTAAATTTGATTGTGAGCCTTTTTGCATGGATGACTTATATTTATAAGACTTATCCAAGTCTAGTTTGGACAACCACTTCCACCTCTTACTTGTGCCTATAAGAGAGAGAGGCCTGGGAGGTCAAACCATCTGTAACTATTATCAAGATCTCTTTGTATCTAGAATCTCTTTTTGTAGGTCAATCAATTCAATTCATATTATCAAGTGCTATCAACTGTCACATAGGGATCCTACTTTTTGTCAACTCTCCACTAAGCTCCCAAGTAATTTTACATGCTGGAACAACCTAGAGTCCACCAATAGTCAAATCTACATCAACCATCTACCAACTAATTTTTGGTAAGACAAGTATTCATTTTCTTGTATTCTTTTACCAAGTTCTCATTTCAAGCCTAAGCTATCTCCTAGAATCTACTTTCCAAATCTTGTTAATCAACAAACCTAAACTCCAATTTCACTTCTAAATTCATTAATAGGCAACTGGTGATATTTAATTAACTAGTGACAGTTACCCTTAATTGGTGATGGTCACCTGTGGCACCAAAAACTATCAAGCTAATCTGACCCTCTTGTACCCAACCAAATTCACTTTTCTATGTTCTTTCCTATTCATAGGACCCTTTTGGTTTTTTGAGCCATACCCTAACCCATTAACATTAGTACTAATTAATTTATCACTAATTAGATAATTTCTATTATCTTTTTTGAACAAGATTTCTTGTATTCATTTTTAGTAATCTTTTATTATTGATGCAAGCATCTTATTTCTAGTTTTATCAACTTAATTATTTAAAATAGGTGGATTTAAATCCCTTAAGGAAGCTCTCACTTCTAGGATCTAGATCTCACCAGGAAATCCACCTTACGATCTATCTAACAAACAAGTTTGCTTTAGTGCTTTCTTATCTATAGTTCATCCTCCCAAGCCAAAGAGGAGTGACTCATAATCTTCTAATTCAATGTGCATGCAAATAAATAGGTATTCCTAATGCAACCCATATTGAGTTTCTTTTCTCTCTTTCTTTAGAACTTAAGTGAAAATTTGCATGAAACATTTTGGCATGCCCAATGGGACCTAGATTCTTTACTCACATTTTCTTTGCATATGTAAGTTTTTCTCTCTATCTATGCTCATAATTAAAACTAAAATATCTTTTGGGATTAAAACCTACTACATCCATTTACTTGCTTTTAACATTAGTTCACTTTGAATTAAAGCACAATAATCTTATCATAGCACTACTCTTATTGCACACACTAGTGAAACTAGATAATTAATCAAACATCAAAATAATTTAAGACAAGGCCCAACTAGGATTTCATCACCTAATGGTCACCTTACCCATTCCTAGCAATCCTACTTGGAGGTCATTACCAAGAGGAAAACCAACTTAACTCTCTGGTTGAGTATAAACTCTAGATATCAATATATATTGACTAAGCACCCGACACCCTTATCGCCATGGGAATGTGAAGTGAGGGGGTAAGACCCAATACCAAGCCACATATTGATTCCAATATAGACTCTTTTGAGCACTTAAACAACCTAAAACCAATCATAGACTACTTCTATAGTACCTGATCTACAAGCCACTTTTGAGTCACATAATTCTTCAAAACTAAGGCATAAGCCAAAAGTGATCTTAAGACTAACTTCAAGTTCAAATGTACTTTCTAATGTGTTCCTTGATTGCCTTGACTATTTTATTTATCTTCTTTGTATTTGAGTGTTGAGTCTATTATTTTTTATTCTCTCTCACTTTTTGTATGGTTCCCACACGTCGATAATGTAGAGATTTAGTAGAACAAAACCCATCATTAGACCAACCTTCTTCTATCTCTTCACCTATGGAGTACATCTTTGAGGTAGAAAACTCACCTCATCCTTTGGGAATCCCCACATTTCCTTAGTTATTTCCCCAAGGAGATATATACTTCACCACCTTTTTGGACAATAACCCAGTTGCCCTTTGGTACTATCTCCACACCTTGCCTTATTGTCCACCAACTCCCATTCTGTCTTAGGATCCTCCTTATGGTATGCCATCCCACCTTATGGAGAATGACCCTATATTAGTGGTCAATATCCAACATTTTTTTACCCAAACACATTTATCTATTAAACCTTTGGATATTTTAGCCAAAAATCAACCTCTTCAACCAATTGCTACCCCTACCCCTTTAGATCCTTCCAATGATTCCTCTACCTCAAGAATGAACCAAAAATTAACACACCATACCCCATTTATAGATGGAGCTCCTAAAATTATCACTACCAACCTTCCCTTTGTCAACCCAGCCCATTGGTTAACACCCCTTTACCAAGATTTGCATTACCTATCCCTTCCACTTCACTGCTTACTAGCATGAAGGTCACTACCTCCCCCCTTATTACCAACCCAACAATCATGCACACCCAATCTATAACAACCCCTCAATATATATCCACTACACCCAATTAGCATACATCCCTAACCACCATCATCCACCTACCCTACCCAACCTCTAGTGTCTGCATTCTAATATGTGGTAGCCTCCCAACCACCAAATAGTTACCCATATGTTGCCCAACCTCAACCATAATATCAACCATACAATCCTTTAGGTACACCACCTTAAACTGACCTAATGAAAATGCTTATGGATAAGATGACCAACCTTGAGTCATCTATTATAAGAGTGCAAAATATCCTATCTTATGATCAAATCTGTAATGAGCTTATTCATCGTTTAGTTCCTATCAGACCTTACCCTCCTCAATGGGAGCTTTCAAAAAATACCAAATTTCAAAAAAAAGAATACCCCCAACAACACCTTAGGGATTTTAGACATGCATGTTATATGATTGCTTATGATGATGCCCTTCTCCTCCAAACATTCCCCATGTCTTTATCCAGTCTAGTACTTGACTGGTATAGTGCCCTTACTAAGAATTCCATCTTCTCTTTCACCCAACTAGAATAAGTCTTCATGAATCACTTTTTCATTAACATTTCCAAGAAGTTCTCTATCATAGACCTCTATTATATATGGGAATTTGATGATGAGTCCATTACCAATATTGGTTCATGTTAGAGAAGCTTGATTAATCATCTTTCATTCTCCCTGCCTCGACTTAAACTGATAGAACTCTTCGCTTGAGCTTACACCAACATATATCCTCTACACTACATGTCTAGAGCTTTAAAAATTTTGATGAGGCTTTTACCATGGTACGTAAGCTAAAAAACCATGCCATAGATGAGGGTAAATTGAAGTTATGAAACAAGAACTCTACCTTTAAGACCAATGAAACCTCTTCCTCCAAAATTGACAACCAAGCCAATACCAGAACCAAGACCAGGGGAATTGTGAATGCCATTGTCCTTAAAACCACTCCACCCAATGTGAACCAACATAATTCTCCCATTACCTCCAATCCAAATGAAAAGAACTGAAATTGAAGCAACCAAAAATAATTCACTCCACTTGGATACTCTTACACCTTAGTTCTAGAAAATCTACTAAAAGCTAACCTTATACAACTTCCACCTATCAAACCTCCCCAAAAATTTGATTCTTCTCATCCAACACCTGCTTGGTATAATGAGAATGACCTCTATGCTTTTCCTTGGGTAATTGGACATGACATCAGCCAATGTAATACTTTTAATAATATTTTCCAAAGTCTTATCATCAAAGGGGAACTCCTATTGGATAATCCTAATGCCCCTCCAAATAAAGCTCTTGACATCTTCAAGAAACCTTTTCCTAACCATGCCCCTATCAAAACTAAGGACACATAGGTTGAATGCTCTCATAATGGCCACATAGTCAACATGGTTCATGATACACCTACCCATGAGGACTCAATCAATCAATCTACCCATTCCTCCCCCACTTCACTTATCATGGTAATGGAGTCACTTTACCCTCCTTTGGATAGCCAAACCAAAGAGGTTCCTTTATCCCTAGCTACCCTCTTAGAATTATTAGAATCACCACATACTACCTCAACTAGCACATCTAAATAAATCAATATTTTAGATTCACCACCTCCACCAACTACCCAATAAACTACCACACCTATGGACATCATCCCTAGAGGAGATGTGGTTCCACCAACACCTTTAATGGAGGAGCTATCTATCTCAACCCTAGCTTCCTCCATCAATAAATAAATAAACCTACCAACCATCCTCCCTAACTGACAAGCCTACCTATTGCATTCACTACCCATGGATCAGGACCAATACATAAACCTTTTTCCACATCAGTACAAAAATTAGAATTTGCCTTAAAACTAGACATGGATTGAATCAATTTATGATAATAGTTAGGGCTTCCCTTCATCAATACACTTGATCCTTCTAGCATGCCTTTAACCAATTAATCCATCATCTCTCCACCACCTTTTAAACCAATCCGAACCTCCAAAAACCCCTCAACTTCTTAATCAACCAAAAAATACACCACCTCACCAACCAGACCTTTCAAAACTTTGGTGCCTTCCCTACTCAGAGTTTGGTTCACCTATCCTTAAAAGTAGACTTAACTTCACCCAATTCTATACCCAGGTCTTGACCCACATCAACCAAGAGGATGAAATCATTGTAAGGACACATGACTAAGCCTCTACCTTGCCCTTTATATTAGGGCATCACTCTTCCATTTTTCTTAAAAAGTAATCCCCTTTCAACATATGTCACTCATTGCCATTTATTACACCAACACATTTATTAACCGATGTAGTGGTCTTTCCCAGATCACAAATAGTCAGACCACCAGATTTGGTCACCTCAACTACCAACATACCTAGGCCAAGACCATATACATAAACCACCTTACCCAAGCCATCTCTCACCTAACCTATTATCACCCACACACCCATATTACCAACCAAAAACACAAGCCCAAAACCTTCCTTACCTCTAGAAAAATAGTAAACAACCATTCTTCAAAGGTTAATACAGACCTCCTACCTCACATTACCTCCCATCAAAACTTTTAATCCTTTTGGTTTAAATCTAAACTGATACAATGACCATCAAATCTACTCCTATCACAAGACACCTGGGTATGATGTGAAGAATTAAAAATCTCTCTAGGTCATTATCTACCAAATCTATGATGAGGATGATCTCTTGGTAGATGATCTTCCATCCATTACTCCAACATTATACCCAACAACTAACCATCAACACATTCTTAATCAACCACTCTCACCTCAAAGTGATGGGTAATATACCTAACCCCCCATCACACCTTCCTCATTTATCCATACCATTAATGTGGTAACAAAATTAAAAAAAAAAGGATAAAGTGAAGGCCAAAGCATCCATTCCATGGACATACCCACCAACTAACCCTATACCAAACCAGACTCAAACCTTCATGCTTACACCTAAGCCTAAAGTCACTATCTTAAGCACATTAGAGACTAACCCCTCTGAATCCATAAGGAGAGTCATCCTTAAACAACTCCACTAGACCCATGCTAAAATGAGCCTCTATGATCTCATTTACACCTCACCTCATCATTGTTAAGCCATGATTGATGATATGCAAGCAATTAAGGTTAGACCAAGAGACTCCTAACCTATAAAGGCATTTATTGACACTCTCTAACTCTCCACCCTTATCACCTTCAAATACTTGGAGATACCTTCTATCCACCCCAAAAACCTAGATCCCTCTCTTTTTATTATAGCCCACATCAACTAGACCTATATTAAATGGGTTATGATCGATGGGGGAATCAATATCAACATCATCTCTTCCCATGCCTATTATCAACTCAAGCTATTAGACAATGTCATGTCTGAAACTTTAGCTATCCTTAGATATTTTAACGATACTATGACCACTACCTTAGGAACTATCATCCTCCATATTTGGCTAGGACATCGTATGCTCCTTGAACTCTTCTATGTAGTCAAAGGTGAATTCTAATATAATGTTTTACTCAAGAGACTTTGGATTTGTGTCATGGGATGTGCACCTTCCACCCTCCATCATTATATCAAGTTGTTACCATAAAACCTAACCCTATACCTTTTGTAGCATGTATTATGACCTATCAACCTAATGACATTATTATACCTCCATCCAAAGCACTACAAACAACCACTATCAAACCCTCACCCATAGAAGTTGAAGCCATTAATTCTTCCCCTTTCACTGAGGCATCCACCAACTCATTTATCCCTATAGACTAGATACCCATCATTGATCTTTTATAACCTACCTTCTAATGCCTCATACTTTGAGAATACTATTTCCTCACCCTTGATCCTCTCCTTACTCCCCAAGAATATAGGCAACTCAACCACCAACTAGGTTATGACCCCAATATTGGAACCATTACCCCCTTAGGGCCTTCGAGCAATCAAAACCAATTAATCTATGGGGGAATTAACAAACCACTTAACACTACTATCACTCCCTCTCTACCTCATCCTTTCACCCCTACCTTCTCTTATTTGGACAACCCAGACTTTGCCAAACTATACCTTCATAGGTGTGCCTGGAAGGCATTCATTTTAGGATGATATGAGTATGAACCACACACATTGACCTTGATTGAGACCTGAAAGCCTCACAAGATTCATGGCCTTGGCTTCAATCTACCCAATAAGAAGAAAGACAAACAAACTACCCCCACTATTGTTAGAGAAGAAACCCCTTCCTCACCAACACCCCCTCCACTTGTATATGAGGATGAGGAAATCATCCCACCCAAATGTTTTTTCATCAACATGATTATCCTCAACCCCATAACTTATCAAAGGAAGGGGCATCCATATCCATCCCTTTGACCCACCCTAAACTTGTGGGAGATGACTCTCCTACCATTAACATTGTTTAGTGTCAAGATGATGATGTTATTCTCACCTACCTTGGTGCACCAAATTCCTTCATCCACAAATATTTACCTTTGGAAACCTCAACCATGTTGAATGAATCTACCATGGGCATTAACATATGCACTCTAGATAACCCCCATATCATAAACTTGGCCAAACTCTCACCCCTGAGGAACTATATGACTTCTCTACCTTCTTTCAAGATCGTAGTATTGTATTCACCTAGTCATATGCTGACATGCCTAGTATTGACCCAGCCATTGCCACCCATAACATTGTAACTAATCATGATGCCAAACCTATCAAATAAAAACTTCATCGAATGCACCCTTGCATAGCACTCTTTGTCAAAGAAGAGATTCAACACCTCTTTTCTGTCAACTTTATTCAACCCATTGGCTATCCCCAATGGGTTTCAAATGTTGTACCTATCACAAAAGCAATAGGGGGACTATATATCTATGTGGAATTTTATGACCTCAATCTTACCTACCCAAAGGATGACTTTCCTCTACCTATAATTTACCAACTCATTGATCTTATAGCAGACCATAAGATTTTGTCTCTCATGGATGGATTCTCAGGTTATAATCAAATTTTGATTACCCTTGAAGATCAGCACAAAACTACCTTTATTACCCCATGGGGGAATTTTTATTACATATTCATGCCCTTCAGTCTTAATAATGTTGTCACAACCTACCAATGTGTCATGACCTATATTTTTCATGACCTTATGCATACAATCAGTGAAGACTATGTGAATGACCTTATAGAGAAGTCCAAGCTTTGAAAAGACCATTTAGTCATTCTAAAGATTATCTTTGAGTGACTTATCCATTATCACATTTGTCTCAATCCCAAAAAATCTATTTTTTGGGTCTTATCAGGCAAACTTCTAAGCTTCATCATTTCCCTTCAAGGAATCAAAGTTGATCCAGCCAAAATCAAATCCATCCTCAAGATGCTACCTCTAACCAATCTTAAATAACTACATAGCTTGTAGGGTAAACTTTAATCCATTCATTGCTTCATATCCTAGCTCTCTAATTGGTGTTAGCCCTTCCACCACCTCTTAAAAAAAGAAATCTCTTTCAAGTGGAATATCAATTATCAAAAGGCCTTTGATGTACTCAAATAATACCTATTATCTCTACTTATCCTTACACCTCCTAACCATGATCAACGTTTCTACCTTTATATCTCTACCATAGACCACTCCCTAGGGGTGATGCTTGCCCATTAAGATGAACAACACAAAGAGCAAGCCATCTATTATATTATCAGTACACTTGTAAAATATGAGACTCAGTACACACATACCAATAATTTATGTCTAGCCCTAGTATTTATGGCTTCCAAACTTTGCCACTACCTTCTTTTCCAAAAAACGTTTTTTATAACCAATATTGACCCCCTTAAATACATACACTCTAAACCATACCAAAACTAGTGTATGGATAAGTGGCTCATGATTTTAGCTAAGTTTGACCTTGAGTTCCTCTAGTAAAAGTCAATCAAGGGGAAAGTAATTACAAACCAACTAGCCAAAACACCCCTATAAAATAATCAACCTTCCCCTCTTAAATTTCCAAATGAGTCTATCACAAGCCTATCTCAAGTAGATTTCACCAATCAGGTAACCATGTTTTTTTATCATTCTAGATATCAACATGTTAGGGGAGCTGGTATCATCCTTGTCCCCATTATTGGTGAACCACTTCCCTTGTCCTTTAAACTCAAATTTGAATGCACCAATAATGTGGTTGAGTATGAAGCCCTAGTAATAGGTCTTCAAACTACCCTAGCCTTAGGAGTTAAAATAATCAATATCTTTGGGGACTCCTAACTTATGGTAAATAAAGTCAATGGCATTTACCAGTGTAATAATGAAATAATGTAACTCTATAGACAAATCATAATAGAACTCTTAGCCTCATTCAAACACTACAATATCAAAACCACCCCTCGATCTACCAACAAGTTTGTTGATATCATGGCTTCCCTTACTTCTCAAATCCTATCAACACCCTCAGGCTCCAAACTATTTGTCATTGTCCATCACCTCACCAAACCTTCTTATACCAAATCAGACATTCCAACCATCTTTAGTATGGAGGAAACTCTACCTAACCTTTGGTACCATCAAACCTTCAACTACCTTCACCTTTGCATAATTCCCTCCAGCCTCTCTAGGAATACCTGTCAATCATTTATTTAAAGCACCTCTCATTATAACATTATGGGAGGAATAATATAAAAATGAGGCTTGGATGGCTTCCTATTCCATTGCCTCTATGGTTTATAATCCTCTCATGTCATCAAAGAGACACATGATGGTATTTGTGGAGGTCACTTTAGTGGCCTTGCTATGGCCAAGCATATCCTTCACTTGGGATATTACTAGCCTACCCTTAACCAAGATTGTTGTGATTATGTGAAAATGTGTGTCAAATTTTAATAGCAAGCTAATTTACATCATGCACTAAGCAATATTCTTCGCATTTCTATATACTTTTGGCCCTTTTCATAATAGTGTCTAGACCTTATCAGTGAAATCAACCACCACTCTTTACAATGACATTATTATATCATTACTGCAATCAAATATTTCACCAAATAGGTGGAGGTTGTTCCACTTATCTTGATAAAAGATAAAATATTGTCAAATTCATCACCCATCATATCATCTACCATTTTGGTGTTCCCCATAATATTATCACTAACAATGGCAAGTCTTTCAAAAACAAACAAGTTCATGACCTTTGTGACCTATTTGGTATTAAACTTAGATTTTCATCACCTTATCACCCACAACCAAATGGACACATTGAATCCTCTAACAAAACCTTTAACAAAATGCTTACCAAAATGGTTAATGCCTCAGGTCGAGATTGGCACTTGCACATCCCCTTCACTATATGGGCATATCATACTAGCATCTGAATCCCCACTAGTGCTACACCATTTTTTCTTATCTTTGGAGTTGAGGCCATCTTGCCTCTTAAAATCCAAATACCTTCTCTTCATGTATCTTTGTATGAACTCATTTTGGATGATGATTACTATCAAAAATGTTTAGCCCAACTCGAGCTACTTGATGAATGTCATTTAGCCACTCTTTCCCATCTTTATGTTTATTAAGAGTAAATTAAGTGAGCTTATAAAAAACACCTGAAATTACAAGAATTCAACATTGGATATCTTATCCTCAAGGAAAACCAACATGTCACTAATATAGAGAAAAGTAAAAGGGGTAAATTTACTTTTAATTAGCTTGGACCCTACATCATTACCCATAAGTATGGATTAGGAGGTTATCATTTTTCCTCTCTTGAAGGTAAAATATAACTTGAGCCTCTTAATGCTTCACATCTACATCCCTTTTATTGTTAGATAGGGATCATGATCATCATTTGTCTAACTTAAGCTCATCCCTTGCAACCACATTCATTTCCTTTTTTTTAGGGGTAATTAACTAAAATTGAATCATGTGGCTATCTATCAAAATTATATCCTAATCTTGAATGGTGGATATCATGACTCTATCTATGGCATGATTCTCATAGTACTTTCCATCTATTTAATATTAGTTCCTATGGTCATTGTCACCTATACCTCTTTTTTGCCTACTGAACCATCATGTCAGATTAGTTTTTCCTTCATAGAGGTAATCCATTGAGCATGTATGAGCAAGTCTATGTCAAGAAAAATAAAATAAAAATAAAATCAATATCAAATAGAAAAAACAAACCATGGATCACTATTATCATCCATAAACTACTCCCTTGAAGGACAATTATTGAAAACTTATTCTAAAATTACAAAACGTAAGGTGGACTACTCCCTTGAAGGATAACTATCAAAAGCATTTGAACTAAGCACATAAACTTTGACCACTACCTTGAAGGATGGATAAGTAAAGAATTAGTTAAAGCTAGAAATATTTTAGAATCTTCTCACATTGATTAGCTTCCCCTACCCTCAGACAAACAACAAAAGTAAAAGCAAAAGCAAGAGCAAAAGAATTTTGAAAGCTGCAATCAGCTTTCATAGTAACATTAATCTTAGAAAGCCACAATTAGATCTCCTTAGTATACTTCCCACATTGATCAGTATACACTTTCTATATGGACATAGACTTGTTTATACTACCTCTTTGGACACCTACAAAAAAGGCATACTAGTCTCCCTAACAGTTCTAGATTCACCCATTCCCCCTTCACATATCATATGCATAGGACTATGAGCTTACTTGACACAATGTTATCAGGATCCCTATTTATCAACCTAAGCCTGCTAATGCAAAGCATCTAAAAGGCTTATTTTTACTAATCCAATCCAATTTTGGGTTTCATGTTAGTCTTTACCAATGAAAAATCATCATGTTCTTTCTCTTATCTTTTATTAGTTTATGTAATCCTATCACTATTATAATGAATAATAAACATCACATCAAAATCATGAACATCATGAGCTATGTCATCAAATAATAACATCTATTCATCAATGAGTCAAACATAATGCCAACATATCTAGTAAACCATGAACATCAATCACATCATGACCCATGAGAATAATCAGAACATCACATGCCTACACTACTGAGTCAAATAACCATGAGCATCCATAATCGTAAATCATAAAAAATAAACATCACATAAACTATAAGCATCTATCATATATAAAACATCAAATGTCATACATCATATACATTGAATCATCAAAAAAAGAATACATGTCATAATGTGTTAGCTCTCTCTCAAAACATATACATCTCACTACATCAGCATGCAGGCTAGTATCAAAATAATACATACAAATAATATATCTCAACATTATAATGGGCCTACACCACTACCACTAGCCACATCTATGCCTACACCTGTACCTAGTGGTGGTGTCCCTATTACCCCTACCTATCCAATTATGAAAGCCCACTACCCTGGAGTAACTATCGATGGGCCACTAGCCAAGCTTGTTTTGTACTCTACATACCTCATAGCTTGGGGTAGATGGTCTAATACCATTACCTCATAATATCTAAGCTTCATAATAATAGATAAATACCATGCTTGAGGTATTATTTTTAGTGGACCTCCTACTATTGTTGCACCTATCCCAAGCCTCTACCTAAATATATTTCTCTCACCTATAGCAATATTGAGCTAACCCTATAATTATTGCACCTATCCCTATAGCATGGCCTTCTATCCTTATAAAGTAGCCACTTATCCCTATAAACCAATAACTTGGGCCTATGTTATAGCAAGTGTTGCTACTGTCTGTCCATCTCACTATGCCTGAGCATATGCCTAGGTCAGATTTACATCCATGGACTATTGACCCCCATCACCCATCTGAAGTCTATCAAAACATACCTACCCTAGTACCAATCCATATAACCATCATCAATGTTTACATAATCAATATGATCCCTCACTAATAGCTCCTCAAAATCAAGCATGACCTCCTATGACTGAGATGTGGGTAATATAAACTCCACCTCCTCTCCTGTACCTAGGGAAATCATATGGGATCCCCTGAGCAAGCTTGAACTATATCCATATGTGATCAAATGGGAGAAGCTCATCCTCACCCTCCCTATGAATATATATCCACCACCAGCTTTGAAAACCTATGGTGTAATATCCCAGTCCTGCCCACTATGGCCACTTGATGTAGGGCCTCCATATTATGTCCCCAACTACCAAGCCATCTAATTCCCCTAAGAACCACTCAATGTCTCTAGCTCCTCCACCTACCCCTATCATAGCTCTACCTCTCCTCCATTTTAATAAGACCACTATATAATCGATTAGAGATAACCTTTACCAGTAATCCAAGGGGTCTAATTACTTAAATATGCTCAAAGGCCCAATAGTGAAGAATAAAGCTGACACTAATCTCATACTACTTTTGGTGTCTAAAACCCCAGAGCTCTTGATATCTCTATACTAATAAGACTGGGGCCTAGTTAAATATATTCCTCCCTAATAGAATCTCAACAAGCACACCTAATAATTCCATAGGAAACCACCCCTTAATTGAGTCAAGTAGCATAAACATCATCATCATCATCATCATCATCATCATTATAATCAGGTATCTATCTATTGGAGCCATCTAGTACAATATGCCATAGCTGAACCTACCTATATGGTACCATGCCTAATTATGATCATCATTGTAGACCATCTCCATCAAATCATCTACTTCCTCACCCTCCATTTGATATACTTCCTCTCTTTAAATTAGTAGATGCATGATCCTATGCACATCCTTTGGTAGGATGGTGATCTCTCTAGTTGGCAGCCAAAATGTGTTTGTTATGGGGTCCTATCTCTTGATGAGCATGATGATCATCATAGGGTCTCATGGTAGATGCTGATAATGTCACATCACACCTAATCCCACATCCTCCATCTATCATCACTCCTCTATATTCATTGTATCCTAGACCTCAGTAAAGAGTATCAAAACTTGGTCTCTCAACCTAATCTACTCTCTAGCCTATAAACATAGCATACAACACTATATTTTAGTGTTTCAAATAACACTAAGTACTAACCTTTGACCTACCCTAACTTATTTCTATCTTACCCCATCCCCCTAGTCTAGCTTCCTACCTATCCTAGCTAGGCACATCCATAACACTCAACTACCATGCCAACCCATTCCCCAAAAACATTCCTTTTTACACCTCTACCTAAGCAATTCAAATCAATAAATAACCTAAATCCATGCCCTCAACTATTGATAGTTCCATAACTATCACCAATTACCTAGGGATGATTAGCCCCTTAGGGTCGACCAGTGACAGCCAAGTTGAACCATCACTAGTCACTATCTCTACCCTAGTGATGGAGACTCAAACCCTATACCTCATAAATTTAACCATGCAAGAATCTTACCTATCTAAACAACATAATAAACATTAATGTGTTAAAACAAACCACCCCTAACCCCCCATTTTAGAATCAAACCCTACCTAGAACTTTATTTACCCACATTTTAATCCTACCCAAACCCGACCCAATACCTAACTAGGGGTTTTATAGGAAGAAATCCTAAAGAGAAAAATCCCTTACTTTTTTACAAAAATAAAAACTGAACCTAGCTATCAATTTTGAAAATAAAAAACACCCTATACCTCATTTTAGGATAACTATCATGGCCATAGGCCTCACCCAACCAATCCACCACATACTTGACCTAACTCTATCCTCTTTATCCTCACTTATCAAGTACACCACTAGCTCGCTTCTACCTTAGTAACCTTAGCCCACCACGTGCAAAAATTACAAACAAATCACTAGAGCACAAATACAAAATTCAAATACATGAAAATGGCATTCACTTTTTAATTTTAACCTAGTGGCTTTTAGGGTTTTACCATGACTATCACCAGTTAGGGTGACCAACATTGGTCGACCCTTATGACACTCCCCTAACCCTCACTAGTTATGGTCTCCACCTCAGTATTTTTTAAGCACCTACTAGCAACCAACCTAGTTGCTCAGCCATATCTTTCCCACATGGGAAGAAATACATTTAGCCTAAATTTTTGTTAGATATTTCATCTTTATAATTATGTAGGCAGTGTCAACATGCCTTAAGCACATGGAGTCGACTTGACCATGACCACCAACCTTGTCACCTCACTATTGGTCTATTTTGGCCTATTTGGCATTCAAGTTTGTGACACTTTTTTGCCTGGTATCTTGACCATAGTGACAACAATTCCATGTTGACCTTTTATATTTTGCACCACCTCATGCACATCAACCTGCTTATGTCATAATAGGAGCACTTCCTACCTCAGATACCCATGACACTTGACCCATTTTTGTTTTCCCTAGGAACACTTCCTACCTTGGATACCCACTAGATATACAAAAATCACTTAGGAGACTTGTGTTTATGAGTGTTCACAACCACCACACCTATAGACAGTCACATAATTCACTTGTCACTTGTTCTCCTTAGCACCAAACCTTACTTTTTACCAATGCTGGCAATTTTTAATCTTGTACATGATCTTGGATATCACACCATTTTGTTGCATTTTGTGTGTAAGTTTTCACCACACATGCCCAACCCTTATTTTTGTCACCTACCATCTACCTATTATCAAACCCATACCAACCTACATTTTACCTCATCGTCTCTCAATTTGAGGGGGGAACAGCTCCTCCCACTCTTGAGCCAAGCAGATCTAGAGCCAATCTCTATTTTTATTTTGTTTCTCATTCATGCAAGCCACATAACAAAAAGGAGAAAAATGTAGACACTATAAATTTGCACACCTATGATTTTGAATGTCAAAAATACCCTAAACCTACCTATCCTAGCCTACTTACCTAATATAGAGTTAAGTTAGTCACATGTCTGGCTTAACTCATGTTTTCACCCATTTTAACCTCTCTTTTTCCCAAGTCTTCGATCGGTGACAATCACCCTAACCAATGGCAGTCAAGTTGGATAGCCTAAAATTAGCATGCATCCTACATGTAAACCACTACCTTTCTTTTCTAAATATGTAAGTCTAAATTTAGTTGTAAGAACTTTTTCATAGATGACTTATATTTAGAAGCCTTTTCCAAGTCTATTTTATACAACCACTTCCACCTCTTGCTTATGTCTATAAGAGAGAGAAGCCTGGGAGGTCAAACCATCTAAAATTGTTATCAAGAGCTCTTTGTATCTAGAATATCTTTTTTTAGGTCAATCAAGTCAATGCACATTCTCAAGTGCTCATCAAATAGTGAGCCTACTTGCCATCAACACTCCACTAAGCTCCCAAGTACTGTTATGTTTTTAGAATCAACCCAGTGTCCACCAACAGGCAAATCTAGATCAACCACCTACCAATTAACTTTTGGTAAGACAAGTATTTATTTCTTATATTATTTTACCAAGTTCTCATTCTAAGCCTGAGCTATCTCATAGAATCCACTTTCTAGATCATGTTAATCAGCAAACCCAAACTCCAATTTCACGTGTAGATTCATTGATAGGCAATTGGTGATGGTTATGCTTAACTGGCAATGGTCACCTAATCGGTGATGGTTACCCTTGACTAGTGAAAGTTGCATGACCGATGATGGTCACTTGTGGCACCAAAAACTAGAAAGCTAATTTGACCCTCTTTTACCCAACCAAATTCACATTTCTATGTTCTTACTTGTTTATAGGCCCCTTTCTAATTTTTTGAGCCATACCCTGACCCATTATCACTAATTAGATCATTTCTAATCTCTTTTCTGAATAAGCTTTTCTTATATTCATTTTTAGTAGTCTTATATTATTGATGCAAGCATCTTCTTTTTAGTTTTATCAACTTAGTTATTTAAAATAGGTGGATTGATAGCCCTTAAAGAAGCTCTCACTTCTAGGATCTATCTCTCACTAGGTAATCCACCTTAATGTTTGTATAACAAATAAGTTTACTTTATTGATTTATTATTTATAGGTCATCCTCCCAAGCCAAAGAGGAGTTCTTCATAATATTTTAATTCAACATGTGCACAAACAAATAGGTATTCCTACCACAACCCATATTGAGTTTTTTTTCTTTCTTTAGAACTTAAGTGAAAATTTACATGAAATAAGAAGGTATAATGAAATTGCATCTTCTTCAACTCAAGAAAAGGAACAAGGATCACCAGTGGAAGAAGTTCACATAGTAGCATTGGACCCTAATGAGACCATTGAAGATGTCCTCAAAATGCTATCATTAGCCTATGAGTCTAAACATGAATAAATAGAGGAGACAAAGTAAGAGAAGGGGAAGGAAGTGTTGGATCTAGTTCCTATAGACACCCCCAAAATAAAATCTAAATTGGCCATTATTCCAATGAAGGCAAAGAAGCCCAAGGTGAATTTCACTCCTCCTTTGACTTAAGTTAACCTCTTTAGTGAAGAAAACTTAATTCATAGTCCAACCATTCTAGAATAGTTCATCTATGTAAAATTATAAAAGGTACCAAGTTAACAACATCCATGGGATATGATGAAGGCCATTAATATCATAGTTCATGAAGAGTTCAATCCATGGATCCTAGATATACAAAAGGAAGATGAAATGAGGATGGATACTCTAGGAGAGTCAAGTGGAACACTATTTTATAAATGTTGATCATCTTGATCATGGTTTTAGGGGGCACGGACCTTGATGATTCCTATGGTGATCAAAATTTAACACTCAATAACACTGGCATCAATATACATAAGGTGAATGCCTTATGTTCTCACCCAAAGGTCAATAGAGAAGGGACCAGGGTATTTATTGGGATAGTTTTACTATGAGACAACTCTATTATTCAGGGACTCAGGTTAACATAATTATGGTTAGGCATTCATAGGCATAAGTGTTGGGTTTTATAGGCTCAATGGCATTCAGGAACTTGAGGGTTAATTAGGAGTTGGGTTAAGGGACTTAGGAATGGTATTACACTTAGGCACTAGTTTCATTCAAGGCATAGGGTCTTTAACACACTGTGTATTTCCTATTATAGTGTAGGGCTCGTTGTCTCCCATAGGTCTACCATGAATGAATTAGGTTGGAAGCTTGTAGGGCTCAATCACACATTTGGTAGAATATAGTATGAATTTAATAAACATTTAAAGACTTAAAGAATTAGTCTAATAACTATTTTCACACAAACTTCTTCATTAAACATGTTAAATAACAATACATACATAGTCCACATAAATTGAACAAGTACTTAACATAAACTAATAAGGCCTAAGCTCATTGGTGAGCTTGGGCATTACAAAGAAGAGCATAAAAATGAATACTAAGCTAAGTTCTAAACTTAAACAATCTTCTAAAAATTTTTTTTAGAGCTTCACTACTCTCTAATTTGCCTCCTCTTCAACTAGACTCAGCTTTCTTTTATAGGCTTTAGAGCATCCTAGGTTTATGGGGAGTGGGCACACTGACTGCTAAGCTAGCACTATGGGTACACATCCAACCACCTCTACTAAAATTTTCCTTTAATGTGTAGTTGATATCCCATGCACCTTCTTCCCAATGTTGCATTATTTAAAAGGTGTTGCTTATCTTTAGTGGCTAGTCATTATCATGTGTACCTAGTTCTTGATGCTACTAGGAGTTGTTAGCTACCAACCAACAAACATCATTAGAAGACAAAAATATAAACCATCCACATAGTTGCCTCATGCATATGTGTTTGTCAAGTTGGCATGGATCCATTATTTAGCATGAAATGGGGATCAACATCACCCCATACAAAACTGTTAGTCCATGCTTAGACTATCTTTCTAGTGCCTTAGCTATGCAAAATTTGAGCATGCTCTATTGTAATTCCACCTTGAAGTAATCAAAGCCCTAGATTATGAGCTTGGTTTCCTTGATGGTGTTATCAATCTCTATAGATGCAACCTCAAGCATGAGCATGTTATTTTTATCTAGTTCTTTATGAAAGTCATTTATCCCTTCCTTAGCCTTTTAGACCCCACCGTCAAGGATGGTTCCTTGCTCACTCATCTTAGTCTGGAAGGTGCAAAAAAAATTTGTTAGGTCTTTCTCATGGGTCTTTAGTTGGGTGCTCAATGTGTTAACCTATGACATTATTTGCATGTGCTCAAACCTACTGATAGTGAAGGGTTATTTTAATAATGCATCCTTTTCCCCTTTACTTTTTGGAGGCACGCATCGATGACTAATGCTTGGGTGGAAAATTTGAAAAAAATGACATCAATGTCATCTACATGATCCTTTAGTTTTGTAAAGAGGTCCTCTACCTCATAAATATTTTTGTTGAGATATTTATTTATATCTTTGAAAGGGTCCTCTTTCTCTTCTTATACCAACTTGATCCAAGGGAACATCTACTCAACTAGAACACACACTTTATTAACTTTGAATAGATTGGAAGTGTTAATACTATCCATAAGGGATGGATCTACTTTCTCAACATGATTGACCAATTTATTGAGCTTTATGGCATTGAGTTATTCTTCTACCTTAAGTTTAATATCCTTCCATTTGGTGGCATGAACATCATTAATAATGTTTTTTCACACTACCTCAGAATCCATCTTAAAGAAGGTGTTAACCAACCTTACTAGGTTCATATCTTGAGGGTTGACCAGTTAGTAGTCATACCCCTCTTATGGATTCTTGGTGCTCCATATTTCCTTGGATGGTACCTCAAAGTAAGGCTCATCCATGTAGCAGTCAAGTGTAAACAACACTTGATGTTGCATCAATGTTGTTACAGATCTAGAGGGCATGTACTCTAACATGTAGAAGTCTTCGTCTGTGGTATATCCTTTCTACACCTTTTCCTAGTAGCTTGGCTTGAATTCCCCTTTCTCAATGGCCATCTCCTTTTGCTCCTATGCCTCTTCACTTGAGCTACTCTCTTCCTTAGTGCCTTTTTATTCCTTTCTTTCTTATAAGGGTTCTTCCTCTTCAAAATTTTCCCCATCATCCACTTCTTATTATTCTTATTATATTTGTTCATGTGAAGCACCAACATCACCATATTTCTACCCAAGTACCCCTTTAGTACTAGGGTATGTTTATTCTACAGCTTCATCTACTAGGTTGGTATGGGCACTATGCACCTCTACTATTTTATCTTTAATGAGTTCTACACCTACAAAAATCTTCTTCTATTATTCTTCCTTTTTATTCTTCTTCTTCTAGGACTTCTTTATTTCTACCTTCCTCTTCTTGATGATCATGGTAGTTTTCTCCTCTTCAGCCCTTATCTACTTGACTTCTACTTTATCAATTTCATCTTGGGTCATGCACTTGGCCTTCATGGCCTTCCTTTTTTAGTGTAACTCTAGCACTACATCAATGTGATCCTAATCAAGGCCCATGCCCATCCATTTTCACTTTAACTCCTCTTTGGTTAGCATGCCTGATAGTCTTGCTTCTTTAAGTATGGTAGTAGTGCCACCTTAGAAATGCCCATGTACTTCCATTATGTTGGGATATTCCTCTATTTCTCATTTTACCAGGTTCTTTTCTTTAGCCTTGGATTTCTCACTCTCTTTCTCTATCGTTCTTATCTTCCTCCTTTCTTATTTTCTCTTTTGAAGATCCTGTGCTTTTTGAATGTCTGCATTGCTAAGGCCAAGCTTCCTCTAAGCTTGTTCTTGCCTTGCCTCTTCACTTCAGGGTGGTGGGAGAGTTTCCTCGCTAGATGGGGAATCTTCTTTTGGCATAATATACATGCCATTTCCCACTTCAACCTCCTTCTCTAAATATTCTTGCACCTCTATGTCTACCAAGGTAATAATGGGCATTGCAAACATGAACTTCAACTTAATTTGCTTCTCCTTTAAAGTAGGAGAAATCTTTAGCATGAATTTTATGCACTTATTAAATGGGGCTAATAGGGAGGATTCATCACCTGAGGTGATTTTGAACTTTATGCACTCCTCTATCTCTTCTAGTGTCTCCCCTTTCTTCTTTATGAGAGACTTCTTTGTTCTGACTAAGACTGACATGCCTTCATCATTGATCTTAATGGGAGGGTAGTCAGTATACTCAGTGTTATAACTAGGGCCCTTCTTCTTGGAATTCATCTCATAGTAAATCCTATGGATGTAGTTGAGTATGGTCACTTATTGAAGAGGGTGAATGTCAGTGTGATATGACTCATCCTTTTCATCCCTTATTGCTTTCTCATCTAGGTGCACAAACTAGCACCACAACCTTTTCCTTTCCATATCTAGTTTCCTCACTAAAATATCTAATTTTTGCATGTTGTGGATCCTCCTAAGTGCATCCCTAAAATACTTAGCTAAAAAATCATATGGTAGCTTTAACTAGCTAGACTTATTATCATCAATTAGCTCTAGGTAAACTACGTAGAAATGTTGCATCACATCAAAGGTTGTCATCCCATACATGCTTTTGGAGAGCTCCTGGGAGATGTGCCACTTGATCCCAAATGCATCTATATATTTCTCACACCATCTAATCATGTGTTAATTATAATCTATGTTGAAGGAACTAATTTAAGTGAGGTTCTTATATTTATATGCTAGGAAGTCATTATGCTCTAGAAAAACCTATAGATTATCCTCATCCCTGTCTAGTATGCCAATTTCATCAATGAATATTAGGATGAGAATGAAACCCCACCCAAATTTACCCTTCATCATATGTAACTCTATCACATTCTTCATGAACTCTTCAGTAATAAACTTAGTAATGAAAATTTTTACATCCTATGTCATATGATAGGTGATGCAGGGGTAAGATTTTGTCACATCAGTCCATTGACCACTAGGATAGAGTTTCAATCTCATGAGGCATAAGTATACCATCATGCTTGGTTCTTTGAAAAATTTAATGGGGAAGGTGAATCCACTATGTAGTAACTTGGGAGCTTTGCCATGTGCTCCACCTTTTCATCATCACCCATCATCTCATGGATGTCTTTCCTAATGTCTAGAAGCTTGGTTATATTTCCAATGAGGCACGTTGATATCTTCATGCTCCTCACCATGAAGTATATGTGGTCACCATAAAGGCATGATAAAATGAATTGAATTAGCTCCTCTAGCTTCTTAAAGCAAGGAAACTTATATAGATGAGTTTCACCAAAAGCTGTCAACTTATTTTGAATGGCGATGTCAAAAAGCACTACACCTTGTTTCATATTAGTCCTTATATCTACCATCCAATATGATTCTGAGTCTCGTGCATGGATAGAATTATGATGGTTATACTCCTTTAGCTAGTAGGTGTGTGAAAATGAATGATAATTTTCCCCCACCAAGACCTCTAAGGGAAATTGAATTACTTGATAGTAAATTTTTTTCATCACCTCAAGGTTGACTTACACTATGATAACCCCTTTTAATGGTGACACCACTATTATTTTAGGGTCCACTACTACCACCATGTGTGCTCACTTTGGACTATATTAATGTGGAACCATTCCCTTCCACTTATTACCCATCCTAAACCTATCAATGTTAAAGTGTGATAGGCCTAAACCTACTGGTGTTAAAGTGTGATAGGTTGGGTCTACCAAAATGTTGAATTATTACTAACACTTCACAATCATGAGATATATGACTGTACCTTTATCTCTAAGATTCATAGGTCATTAATGGCATCTTTAGTGGCAATTCACTTTTTATCAGCTAGTTCCTACTCAAATTCCTTTCCACACCTCTCTACACCAATCTAACTATGAGTGCAATTTCTCTAGCTTCATAATCATTCACTCTAGGTGCATGTGGGTACTCATATTCTTGATCTAGTAGGGTTTTTATTATTTTAGCTCTCTAGTTCACTGGTTCACTCTAGTTTTCTTAATGTCTCAGGTTTGTACATAGTTTGTAATGCAAACTAGTTGGCCACATGACATTTTATACCCTTTTTCTATCTACCATCCTTAATGTAGGTACGCTAATAGCATGGTGGCATTTATATTTATTGAACCCATAATAATATGTAAAATTCATGATAATTATCTACCACCAACTCATTTATTATGGATCTTTATGCCTCCATTATTACCACATCTAATACTCCTAATAGTAATTCAGTGAAGTGACATGTGGTTCAAATAGTCACTTCTCACTCAAATCTGGGTGGATACCAACTATCTATGATGATTATCCTTCTATAATTTGTTCTCTTGGTGCAACCTTTGCCTTTAATATGGTCACCTAGGTTTAACACCTCATATGCATGTAATTCAACCTCCTCAGTTCCATCTTCTCTTCTTGTTGTGACTCTATTTCAAGTGTGCTTATCTATCTTGGTTATTTTCATGCACGTCATCTTACCTTGGCCTATCCTACCCCATAAAAATCCATTGCACTAGTCCTCCAATGCTTTATTCTTTTTTTTTCCTCTTACACATGATCATTTTATGAATCTTCACTTATTCTTCTTACACATGATCATGTTATGCATCTTCACTTGGATCCTACTTTGTCTAAGTCTAGAAACCTCCTTGTACTTAGAAACTTAGGTGTCTAACCCTAGGTTCTTATAAGTTAAGTGGGTTTGACTCACCTAACTAGAATTATGCATGAAACTTCTAGAGTATTTCTCCCTGGGGCCTTTATGGCCTTACAATCTATCTCTTTCACACCTCAAGTTTGTGTGTCTTCTTCTTGAGTCTAGCGAGTTGCATGTACCTACCACTTAGATGGCTGGCCTCAGGCGATTTTAAAAATAACAAGGGCTCAACTCACCCAATTGGATTTATGCATGAAAGGGAAAAAAAATGTCTACTTGGGCCTTGAAATCACCCTTCCTTTAAGATCTGATACATAGTAGTCTAGTATGCTTCTCTTGTTTAATGCTAGTAATCCTCACTCACCCAAAACTTAGGTGTTTATCCTCAAGTGCTTAAAAGGTACAAGTGCTCAACTAACCCAACTATATTTATGACTAAAGTGTCAACATATTTTCTTGGTGGGATTCAAATCACCACTTTTTTACTCTTTATGCTACTACTTAAGAGAATAAAACAAAACAAAATAGTCTAGCTTGCAACAAAAATTATGCTAGTCATCTCAACTCAAACCAACTAGTGACCAAAAATTTTGTGTTCTTATGATGCAAAAACCACCCTATTATCGATACAAATTCAACCTATTTCCATTAAAATGCCTAGGGAGCATTTACTAGTTAGGGTGTGTAATTTGTATGCACCTATCTCTAATATTTGGTGGATGATATAGGGACCCATCTACCTTATCTATAATTTTACTAAGTGTTTAAAGTACTTGGAGTCATATAAAAACATGAATGTTCCTTCTATTAGTAACTTATTCTTTATATAATTATCATTCCAAAGATTTTATCATACCTTTTCTATTTGTTGGCTCCACTTTTCTTGGGCATGCATCTCATCTAGGTACTCCAAGTCTTCTAACCTTATGTTTAGTGACTCTTGGTCATCTAGCTAACCAATGCACATGATGCATAATGTTATAACCAAGAAATCCATCAATAGGACCACCTTAGTGCCAAACACTAATTGAAATGGTGTAGTCTTGTTAGGTTTTGTGATATGCCCATATCACTACTGATACTCAATCATCCCAATCCTTACAACCAATGTCACATATATTTGTGAGGCATGTTCCTAATTTTTATTAAATGTCACAGTTATGCCATTTACTTATGGATGATAAGGGATCATTTTATGGTGCACCACCATATACTCAGCTAATAAAATGCATACCATTTCATTGATAAAGTGAGTACCCCTGTCACTTGTCAAAATAAGTAGGTACCCATATCTATTGATTATGTTTTCCTAGATAAAGGACATAACTATGGTGGTTATGTAGTCTCTAGTCAGCATAGCCTTGGCCCACTTTGTGAAGTAATCTATGGCCACTAGGATATACTTTACACCTGTGCATCATGTTGTAGGAGTTATTGGCCTAAAAAAATCAATGGCCCATTTCTTGAATGGTACTTGAGAAAGAATGGGGATGATGGGAATCTCATCCCAATGGTTGGGCTTCCTCATGTGTTGGCATATATCACATGCCTTGGCATAGTTATTCACATCTTATAACAAGCTTGGCTACCACAAGCCTAATTGTATTACTTTTTTTGACATTGCATCTCTAGTGCAATGTCCTCCTACTATACCTTCATGCAACTCTTCTAATATGGAGTCTCTTTCATGCTCCAAGACACATCAACATAGCACTTCATCTTTACTTAAATTATACAGTTCTCCATTGACGAGTTGAAAGGGGGTGATGCAAATTGCTAGCTATTTCTTTTCCTTATTCATCATTGTCTAGGGCATAACTCTGGATGTTAGAAAGGTGGTAATCTCTACCAATCCTTAAAGATGTGTTGGAATCTATAAAGTTACACATATATCATGTCATCCTCAGTGGGTACCTATTACATCACTAGAATTGATACAGGACAAATGTTCTAGCCCCAAATTTTGCTTTCTAAGCTTAACCATAATGGAAAAATAGAACTTATAGAATAGAAATATCCATCTGCATATACTCCTATGTAACATAGGCTTATTTAAAAGGTACTTGAGTGCATCATGATTAGTGAAAAATATTAATAAGGTTACCAACAAATATTATCTAAATTTTTATAAGGCATATACCATGGTAAGCACCTCACACTTCATGGTTATGTAATTTTGCTCTATTGAGGTCAACTTTTTACTAGTGAAGGAGATGGGATGATCCATTTTGCCTTCATCAGGCTATGCCAAAATTTCACCAATCTCAGAGCCATAAATGTTGACATGGACATGAAAAGGTTTTGTCTAAGTGAGGAACTATAAGATAGACACACTAGCCAATCTGAGCTTTAGGGTCTCAAAGGCATCATTTTGTATTTTGCCCTAATACAATGGCCCATCCTTACATAAAATATCTTCTAGTGGTGCCATAATCTTCACATAACTCCTTATAAGTTCTTTTTAATATCTATAGTGGCCAAGAAAGGCATGAACATATTTTTGTGTGGAAGGAGTTTGTAACTAGATGATGATGGAAATATTTATTGGATCAATAAGCAAACCATCCTTATAGACAATGTGCCCAAGCAAAGTTCCAAATGGTGTTATGAAGACACACTTCTTCAAGTTTAGGGATATATAAATTTGCCTACACCTCTCAAATAATAGGCATAGGTTGTCAAAATTATCCTTGATAAGGCCATACACTGTCTAATCATGTAGATAGACTTGGAGGAACCTATGCATGAATTCCTTGAACATAGTGATCACCACCTTATAAAACATGGATGGCATATTCTTAAGTCAAAAGGGCATCATGTTATAATAAAAATAATCCCTTTTAGTCATAAAGGTTGTTTTAGTCTTATCCTCCTCTTCAATCTAGATTTGGTGGTAGCCAAAGAACCTATTAGTAAAGGTATAGATTTTATAACCTACAATGCTTTTTAGGACTTCAATAAATAGATTTGGGAAGGGGTCATTGATGTAGGTGGCATTTAACATTCTGTATTTGAAAAAAATATGAATTCTCCCATCCTTCTTGATGCTTATTACCATTTGGCTCACCCACTAAAACTCTTACATAGGATAAATGACCCCTACAACCAATATAAAATCAATCTCTATTTTTACCTTGGTGCAAAGGTTAGGATTCATTTAATAGGGGTGATTTTTGACTGGTTTGTCACCATCAATTAACTTTATGCTCATCTTTCCTAGGTATGTGTGGATGACCTTCATATCTTGATAAGTCCTAGGGAACACATATTGTAATTCCTTTAGGAGGTCTATGATTTGTGGTAGCTCTGCATCAAACAAATAAGCACTTAGAGTAGCCATTTTGGCTCTCCTTCTGTGTTGATATCCACTTTGATGGTCTTAAGTGGTACATGGTATGGATCATTCCTCTCTTGGTGAGAATCCTTGACATTTTAGGTTCCCTCTATTATCTCAACATGAAGATGAGTGGGGTATTATTCACCAAGAGAACTATTATCTACTTGGTGCATGAGCTTTCTTTTGGTGGTCAACATTTTCTAGTAGTGCTCCTTTCAAGTTTCATCATCTTCCTCTCTAGATTTGCTATTGAGTTTTTGTTCCTCAAAGAAGGTTAGGAGTGCCAAACCTTTTTATTTGAACATGTCTTTCAACCATTCCTCAAGGATTGTGGTGTCTTAAAACACCACCCTTAAAAATAACTTGTAATGGCTCAACTAGTTCCAAGTTTTATGAGGAGAAGGAGAAGGTATATACAATATTTTACTTAAGAATCTCCCAACTAGTTATATCTTAGTGTATCTCAATGACCACATACCAAGACCATGCCCATGTCTTTATAGTCCTATAAAAGTGTGCACCCATAAGTCTTTTAGGATAGTCATGCCACATTTAGTCTATGTGTCTTCACATAGGTGCACATGCACCATAAGGTCAGAGTCACTAAAGTATACTAAGATACTCAAGTTCTTGTTACTCCTCCCAAACCTAGTGTATATGGCAACCTTAAACTCTAGCCAAGTTAGGCCTTTGCATTATCCACCGATGTGTGATAGTGATCCTCAAGGTGTACATAAGTGCACCCATTCTATCTATCTCCTTGGGGATGCATGCTTTGAGATCATTGACATACCTTTCCATAGGTTTGCTCCCCTCAAATTTTGGGAGCATAGAAAGCTTGCCTTTGCTAAGGTGGGGTACCCTCTTTTCCTTCTTCTCCTAGTGTGTGACACATCATTTCAAAGTGAGATCAATATGGACCTAGCCAGTCTTTATGGGCATTGATGACTTTACATACACCAAGCAACATTTGTGACTAGTGGCCTCATACACCTCTTCAATCCATCAATTATAAGTGACATTGGTGGTGTTCAAGGCTGACTATCCATCTTCCTAAGAAAGCACTCCCTAATTATAAGGATGGATATTATCAATGCCTTGCATCATGATGTTATAGATATGCTTTATCTTATCTTCTAGATCAATGCTCTCCACATAGGGGGTCCTCAATCACTTGAAATGGGGATCACTACCCTTTACTTACCATTCTCAAAAATATTATATTGCTTCTTGAAGCACATATCTACATTATTGATGTAGCACCAAGGCCTCCCTAGAAGTTTTGGGTAGTTATCCTATTCAGCCAACTCAATAACCTCAAAATCAGCATGGAATTCATTACCCATAATATCTATAATGGCACCCTAGATAATTTTGATTGGCTATGCTCAGGTTTTGTTAGCCATGAAGAGTACATGGGGATAAGGTATTAGGGCTGGCCTGACCATCTTCTCCCATGCATTCTTGGTCAAGATATTGACCTCTAAATTGGTGTCAATCAACACTTCTTAGATGGACTAGCCATTGATGGTGGCATTCACTAGCAACTCTTGGTCATACTTTGCATTTTGATTATGTCTTACTTCATGTGATCACTCCATATATAGTGCAACTTCAATTGTGTGGGGCTCAAAAACTTCACTTGGGTTCTTCCTACATGATCTAAGAGCAAATTTTTTAGGAAAGGAAGCATCCCATCCATTTACAAAAGGTGTAGGATCTCTATCATCTCCTATACTTTAGCCTCTTGGATATATTGATTTTTATGCAAGGTGGTAGCTTGTGCTTCAAGATCTCTATCCATTTGGATTTATCCCTAATTTTTTTTATTACACCCATGGCTTGTTGTAGGACATTCTTTTTAACACATTGGGTCAGGTTAGGACATACCTTTTGGTTCAAGATGCACTATGCACTCAATACAACTTATTTCACCATATTTTAGGTATAAGTCTTGGGTTATAATAGTGGTGGCTGAGTGGTAAATGTAATCCATGTGGTTGCCTACACCTTGATTGGCTTTGTGCTTGATGGATACACTTTTGGAGCCCATTTTATATCCTTGGGCTCATGCCTGATCATACCTACACCTCTATCAGTTCCCATTTTTCCTTGGGTCATTTTTTTATACAAATCAAAGAACCCCTTGATTTCATGTAGTCCCCAACAATACCCATACATTGAATATATCAAGCAATATTTTTGATAGTGCATAGTTGATCTGCACTTATAACATGATCATAGTGGGAATATTCCTCTACTTCATCATCTAACTCACCCTCTGGGGCATCTTTGGTTTCCATAGCTATCATTCTATTATCTATAACCCTCATTTCCCTAGTTTCCCTACCCTCTAGTGGTTATAATTTCCTATCATGTACCTCTCTCCATATTCTATCATATTTCATTAATTACTTGATAGTCAGCTATGTTATGAGTGTAAGCATTACACAATTTATAGTAGATGGTTGTGTTGACTTGATTGGCATGTTTCAATAAGGGGTAGTTGCAAACATCATGTGCTTCATGATAAAATTAAAAAATAAGAATTAGTGCACATGCATTCAGTCGAGGGTAGTTATTTATATTGTGACCCTTCATCTCACAATCAGTGCACCATAGCCTACTTTGAGCATCTTATGTTGAATTAATGGTTAGCTTCTATAGTTTAGAGGCTATAGATGTAATATGTACCTTCATAAATGTTCTAATGCTTATATTAGTAGTCATAACTGCCTCAACCTTGAGCATAAATTTAAGCTCTTTCCAAAAGTCTGTGAATGTTTTCATAGATAATGCCCTTATAACTGATAGTAGCAATCTTTCCATGAAACATTGTGCTTGCTGAGAGGGATGAATGTTGTAAAGGAGCTTAGAAAGGAACATCTTAAATCTATCATCATATAAGTGCATGTTCTTTGATAATCCTTTGTTTATATTCTTGAGTACAACAATTCTCTGCTGCTCAAACTCATGTATATAAAACTCCTTCAAGAAGGCTCCCTTTAAGGTTTCATAATCAACCATAGCTTGGTTAGGATAAAACTTACTATACCAAGTATTGGCATGATCAAGCAAGGTTGTCACAAACTAAGTTACCTTTTACTTGGATTGAGTTATTCTCCAAGCATGCCATTATAACTCAGACTTAAGTACATGTTCTATGGCATTTTCCATGCCTCAATAATCTAGCAAGTGCATGGAAATCTCATAATAGATGTAGGGTTGGGGTTAGCTGATTCCTAAGGCACTTATCCTCTTGATACTTATCCTAGCATTGGTCTTCTAATGCCTCCAACCATTATGCCAGGAACTAGTCTGGTGGTTACTATTGGCATTGTGGAAGATGATGGTGTCATACTACCTAGAGTAACATAGGGACACTTCTTATAGGTTTTTGCCCATGATAGACTACTAAAATTGGTTAAAATAGAGTACTTTCACTTACATTCTATCTATTCAAGTTAGCACCTCAAATTCTAGAGGTATCTTACTTACCTCTTTATATAGGATAACTTGTTTAATCACAAAGTTCTAGTCTAAATTTGAAAAGAGATCAAAGTCTACATCGACAATAAGGTCAGTTGTCAATATTCTATTTTCCTTTGGGGAATCCAGTCCATGAGCTCATGTCATAGGTTTAAATGGGATAAGTGCATTTGGTTCATCTTCGATGTTCAAGTTTTGAAGGGACTCCAAACATTCACCTACCAATTATGGAGCTTGTTCCAAGGCTTTGAGGGCTCCTTTTTCTAGGCATGACTACCATTCAATAAATCTTTCCCCATGCCCTTCTTACTTGTTATGGGCCCTCTTATCACTTCTAGGTTCTATATCTTCTATCAGTCTATGCCTCTTGTTATAAGCCTATCACTTGAGCTCTTGATTTTCAATATGCTTGTCTCCTTCCATTATACCTCACCTACATATCCCCTTCTTCCCCATTGCACTGCTCATATGTGAGAGGATTTTAGCCTTCCATCCTCAATATTTCAAATCTATAATCTACCATTAGATTTTTTATTTTGGTGTTGAGTTCTTTCACAAATGCACCTCTAATATTTTGCAAGAACTGGTACTCTACTTCTTCAGGGAAGGAGTACATCAAAACTATGAACTCAAGCATATATTTTTTCAACACCCATTGCCGCCATCTATCTACAACTCTAGTCCATGTGGCATTTAAGTTCTTAAGCCTCTTTAGTATATTTTCCATAGATAGAGTTTTTATGGGTCGCATAAGCATTCAACTAGTGGTACACTTGCTCTAGTATTTTGAAAAATAATACCTCATATAGGGCATCATACAAGTGGTTATAGACCCACTTCCTTGGGTTTTTCCCTCTACATGTTAGATGCCTTAGTGCAAATCTATCTTCCACTTGTTCTAGCTAGTGCTCAATGTTCTTGAGGTAGAGTTAGATCATTGTCTTGGTGTACCATTACAATAAAAAAAATTAATAGTCTTAGCAATAAAACCAAAATTTTATAGAAAATTTAGTCTTCTTAGTCGTGGGCCTAGTCACATGCATACCTAGCCATATAGGTTGGATCTAGGCTTGTTCTAGGGGACACAAACCTTGATGATTCTTATAGCACACAACATTTAATACTCAATAGTGTTGGCATCAATATACATAAGGTGCAAGCCTTATGTTCTCACCCAAAGTGTAGTAGAAAAGGGATTGGGGTCTATATTAGGTTAGTTGTGTTATGGTGCTACTCTATTCTTTAGGGGCTTGGGTTAGTGCAATGATGGTTAGGTATATAGGTGCATGTCTTAGGTTTTATATGCTTTATGGCTTTTAGGCACTTGAAGGCCAACTAGGAGTTGGGGTAAGGTACTTAGGCATGGTCTTACACTTAGGCATGGGTTTCATTTGGGGTATAGGGTCTTTACCACACTTTATGTATTTCTTATTCCATCACAAGGCTCATTGTCACCCACAGGTTTACCATGAATGAACCAGGTTAGAGCTCATAA
The DNA here is from genome assembly GCA_037957365.1 of Torreya grandis. Taxonomy (NCBI): domain Eukaryota; kingdom Viridiplantae; phylum Streptophyta; class Pinopsida; order Cupressales; family Taxaceae; genus Torreya; species Torreya grandis. The sequence continues at coordinate 1,924,406 of JARHVA010000514.1, read as the reverse complement.
ATATTAATCACACATTTGGAAAAATATAGTATGCATTCAATAAACATTTAAATATTTAAATCATTAGTCCAATAACTATTTGTGCACAACATTATCCATTAAACATGTTAAACAATAATATCTATAGTCCATATAGAATAAGTGCCCAACATAAACTACTAAGGCCCAAGATCACAAGTGAGCTTGGGTTTTATAATGGGGAGCATCAAAATGTATCCCAAGCTAAGTTTTAAACTTAAAAAATCTTCTAGAAACAATTCACCAAAGCTTTTCTATTCTCCATTTTGCCTCCTCTTCAGCTAGACTCGATATCATTTTATAGGCTTTGGAGCATCCTAGGTTCATGGGGAGTGGGGCATGTTGACTACTATGCTAGCATTAAGGGTACACATCCTACCACCTCTACTATGTTTTTCCTTCAATGTGTAGTCATTATCCTATGTGACCACTTCTTAATGTTGCATGATTCAAAAAGAGCCACTTATCTTTAATGTTTGGTCATTATCTCATGTCTTTGGTTCTTGATGCTACTTGGGGTTGTTAGCCACTATCTTGCTGGTGCCACTAGAAGATAAAAGAAACCACAATCTACACAATTGCCTCATGCCTAGGTGTTTGTTGAGTTGGTGTGGATCCATTACTTAGCATGAAATGGGGCCCAACAAGCACAAATGGAAATTCCATCTCCAAACGTAACACAATCTTTAGTGGGTGTCAAATTTGACCCAATAATTACCATTTTGTAGAGGGTAACCTGAGAAGAAGGCCATGGTTAGTGGAGAGGAGTTCACTTTCTAAAAATTGGAACTTTTTGTTGGATTAACTCTAGTTGGAGGATGAAATCTTGGCAAGGACCAAATGTTTGAAGAAAATGTTCTTGAAATGGCTTAGGATCCATTAAATCAATTACAAATAATGATCAAGGGTATCTTGTAATAGAACAAGAATTTGAAAGAACAAGCCATCTTGTCAATCCAAAAAGATAGATTCAGGCAATTTGAGGACACCATGGCCATTTTTTCAATTATTTAAAGTTAGTTAAGCCCAGGTAAGAGGTAGTGAATAAACAAAGCACCATGCCTATAGGCCAAGTTGGCTAATGGCAGGCTTTGAGCTACTAAGTGAAGGATTTGATCAAATTTTTGACTAAAAATCAAATCCCTGAGTTCAAAACAGTCATCTTAGCCCACTTGAATATGGATATGGCTATATTAGTTGATAAGATCAAGGCCCTAATCAACTGGTCCAAGTAGATGAAGGACATTTCTAAGGACCTTATATAGAAAGAGGGTAAGATATTATACATTTTAGATAGTTAATTAAAGAGCCCACCACCCTTAGTCCATTAGGCCTTATCACTAAAGAGGAATTCAATCATAGAACTACTCAATTCATTCAAGAAGTGAGAAATCAAGGACAAGGGAAAATAAGGGATGATAACAATAAGATCATGGGCCTACTTTTATCATCAAAGGAAAAGATAGGAGATGCCAAGAGCATCAAATAAGCTTTGGAAAGGGCTAAGAGGGATCTCAAGGGCCTAGAAGATCAAAAAAAGGAATTGTTCATAAGACCTAACATTGATCTCTAGCTGATCAATAAACAACATTATAAAAAGAAGATCTTATAGGGAAGGTAGAAGACTACATCATCACAAGGGTCCCAAAGTCAAACTAATTGACTTCAGATATTCTATTGTGTAGGAACATTATATGATATTTGAAAATAGAATATTATTTTTTAAAGGCATGTGCAACTTGTAAAACACAATACCTATAGGTTAATCATTTTAGAATGTATAAAAGGTTCTCAAAGAATTATAAAAGGATAGTTTTCCTTAATATTTGACATGATTAATTGTCATACCTCATAAATTGTCTATATAAAGAGGTATTTTCAAATGTAAAGAGGGGGGAGTTTTTTTGAGCCAAAAACTATTCTATAACTTTTAAGCAAATTGATATAAGCAAGGAGTCCTATAAAGTTTATCCACATTTGATTATGTGAATTTCTATCATGGTTTCTCTCTCATTTATTTGGTCTTATTTTCAGATTTGAATGGTTATTATGAATTTTAGATGTGCATCTTTAAATTTAAAATTACTAATTTGTGTTAATGCTAGATTAGTTTAAGGTTCTTAGGTTTACTTCACTTTTTTATTATTATTATTGCATCTGAGCTAATGATATTTGCTTGTAGGGGTGAAAATCTAAAAGTGAACTTGATTCTTATTTGCATATTTTCATACCTTAGATGTTTTCCTAATTTGTGATAAGATTTGAGCTTATGCTACTTCATGTTGCACATTAGTTAAATGCATGTTTAGATGAAATTGGAACTTTTTCATAATATTTGAAATAAATATCAACAAAACCTCTCTTTTTTCCTCTACCCTTCCTTTTGCTCCTTTTTTATCAATTCATCTTAGATTAGCTTCAGTGTGAATACTCATATTGGTTTATCTTTAGAATTAGTTTTAAGAAAAATTCAATTTAAATAGCATAGATCATCCTCAAAATCAAAGATCAACTATTAAGCCATGGTGGCTCCCAACTACCAACTAATATAAATTTTTGAAACAATCACTTATTCTACCTCTATTCCACTAAAGATAATAAGCTTATCACAACCTGCTACTCATGCATTAGATTCTCTGAATTCAAAAATGAGTAAAGTTTCTTAAACACTAAGAACCACCTATGATACATGTTCAGACATCAATAGGAAAAAAATGATTTATGGTTGAATTCTAATGATATTTGTGAACAATTTGAAGGCCTTAAAAATCCTATAACTCTTTCTATTCAAGTTGAAGACATTTTTGTAGATGTATTATCTCTTGAAGGATAATATGGTAACTTCTAAAGTACCAAACTTGAAGAATTTGCAACTAGCATTGAGGTTGAAGACTCTTCAAGCAATCAAGATGAAGTTGATCAAGTAAAAAATGAGAAATAATATGAAGTAAAAAAAATTGTGGTTCTTGAAGAGAAAGAAGACAAAGATGATTAGTAGTAGCATATTGAGCCCCTCTAATAACTTGAAGGTCTTTCAAGGTTGAAGATCATATACATAAAGAGATTGTTCAAGATGTCTTCATTAAGGAAAATGATGGAAATTGGGTTGAGTATGCTAAGCTCCTTGAAGATATTGAAACAATTTATTATAATCCTAATTTCATTCAAAATACTAGACAAGGTTGAAAATGTTGAGTCTCATGAGAAGATTGAGATTGTTGAGTCACAAGAAGAATTCACCTTCATAGGTAATATGTTTGTCACAAGAATATTATCAAGTATGAAGGAGTTGAAGACACAAAGAATTAGGTTAAAAGGGAGATTTTCTTCTATTATCATATAAAATGATAAATTTGGTTACTTGAGTATGGTAAAAGACACCTAATCCATAGGTCCTTCTACTTGCTTGCATAACCCCTTTAGGATTTTCTTTCATTGATTCCAAATCATCCATAGCCTTTCAGACTTAACCCTTATAGATGTGGGTAGATCTTTTAGGTCTAGATCCATCCCCCTAGGTCTCATTCCTTCTAGATAATAGCACATAACTTGGATAGGAGCACTGAAACCTAGGGTGCCCTATTTTTGGCACTATTATCCAAGTAAAAAGTTAGCTCAAATGGTCATATTCTCTTAGATCCTTATCCCAATTCATTTTAGCCTAATGAAAATTTAATTAACCCATGATCATTAAATCCCTTATAACAGGCCATTCAAAGTATATTTAGAATGGTCAGCACTCATTTTATAAGAGAGAGGCAAGAATACAAGCAAACACATTCAAACACTTTTCCCTATTCTCTACACACAACCATCCAATAATATTTCAAGCTTATTCAAACGTTTACACTAGTCCCTAGTCATTCTAAATACACCTAATTTTGCATCTAGTTGCATTTTCATATACAATTTCACCAAGAACTTCAATGGGAGAATTACATTAGCTTGATCCCTCCTCAGAGTATTGGTATGTAGGTAGCATGCTCATTCATGGGGTGTGAAGTGCATCCAACATATCCTTTACACACTAAGCCCTTCCCTCTCTTTCCCAAGTTTCCATTCAAGTTCAAGCACAAAGAGATCCTATGGATTTGAAGATTAAAATAGACACACAACAAGATTATAAACTTTCAAGCTTTAATATTTTACTACCAAGGTAACACTGACCTACCTAGTATAACCCAAAAAAATTAGATAACCTGGACAAAAACACTAGAAAAGGACTACAACATTGAACAATAAGGTGTCCCACTTTTGGTGCTCCTATCCAATCTAGAAAAAAACTCTAGGATCTTATTTGTGATAGTCTCTCAAGCCTACACAAAAATTTCCAGACCCTGTAACATCCATCTCAATTAGTTTCCATCTAAGTTTGATTTTATCTTTCTTATTACTATTTTTAGAAAAGGTAAAAATACAATTTATTTACACAAATTAGTGGCTTAATTATTGTGCATTATTTACTGATTGATCCTACTCAAATATATTTATTTAATTAGGAATAAAAATATATTATTCTAAAAAATAAAAATAAAACTTCATGTCCTATTTCATCTCATGTAGTAAAGGATGGTGCAAGTTTCCCTTTTGATCTAGGAGGAGAAAAATTGTTTTAGGTTAGTTTGTATATAGTATAGTTTGCTTAAGTTCTTATTGTTTTACCTAAGTGCTTGATAGCACGTGTGTGTCTTTATTTGCTTTGTGTTTTTTTTATTTTTTTGTGTATTGTGGAGGTCAATCAAAATTTTATGTCATTTTCAAATTCTATCTTAGTCTAAAATTGAGTGCAAGAAACTCCATTTCCCAATAGACACTAGTCATATTAGCATTATAGGCATGTTATCCTCATAAATCACCAAAAACATTGACCAAATTTGACCCCAAGTTAAATTAGTCACCCCAATATAAATTCAAACTTGTCATATGGTCTTTTCATGTCTTATAATGTTCGTAGAATTATTCATTTAACCTTTTTAGCATTATTTAAGGTTAGTTTGGAGAAGTTAAGTTAAGGTCATATTTTGGTCACATAGTGATCTAGGGGTTCCATTAAGAAATAAGTCATCTTAAAGTTGTGTAATAGGTTATTATGGGTTTATTAATGTCATTTTATGTCCTAAATTCTTTATCTCAATGTTTCATAAAGTTTTGGAAAGTTTGAGGTTCAATTGTTAGCTCTACTGTGGTAAAAATACATGAAAATATGATTTTTGGCTAACATTGGTATATGTCAAAGTTCCATAACCTAAAAAAATATACCACTCACCTTCAAAATATATTGGATAATTTATATAAATTTTACACATGTCAGCATGTCAAAGAAAGGTCAATTTCTTAGATTCCAACACCACTTTGAGGAGTTAGAAGTTGTACAGACTTGTGGAAGTCATGTGCAAGAGAAAATAGATTAAAATGTCCTTTTTATTTATATAGGTTAGGAATAAACATTTTCATAAGTTTAAATATCCATATTTTTATGATTCTCTCTCTCTCTCTCTCTCTCTCTCTCTCTCTCTCTCTCTCTCTCTCTCTCTCTCTCTCTCTCTCTCTCTCTCTCTCTCTCTCTCTATGTCATCATCCCCTTCACAAGCTAGTGAAGGTCAAAATCAAGCAAATGGTACAGGCAGTATAGTTTGAGTTAAAAGCTAAAAATTTAAACAACATTTGGGACCCTAATGGGATTCAAATTTGTGTAATTTTTCATTTTAGTGGTTCTCTTATAATTATGAACAATTGATAAGAGCCCAAACTACTTTTTGAGAACTCAAAACCCTATAGGTTGAGTTTAGAGCAACTCTATAACAAACTATGAATTAGTGGCTACTTTAAATCAATTGGAGTTTATTATCATATGTTTTTAGATGCCTCACATACCTTCATTCATTAGGGTGACACATTTAGATGGTCCTTTGGTAAGGAAAATCTATTTTTTGAGTAATTTCAAGTGACTGTCATGTTTTTCTGAGTGTTTTAGGTGGTTTGGTGCATTTGATTGATTATTCATGGTTTTATAATAATCTTAAAAATAACTTCATATCCTTTGACCAGATAGATATTATTTACAAGTATCAAAATTGGTCATGTCTTCATTCACATGGTGGATAGTATTATGTGACTACATATAAATTGATTAAGTTGAAAGTATATAAATATGCGTTTAGAGAGTTTGAAATTGTGAATTCATGCTTGATATGATGAGTAAAATTATGAAAATGGTCAAACCTTCTTGATATTCCTTGTTACATCTATAAGGTTTCAAACACTCAAGATTGTAGACAATTCGTGTGTAATTTGTAGGTTAGTAATTTCAAGGTGAATTCAATATTGTCAATTATTAGTGAATGTTGTAGAGAGGATTACAAATCAAGTTAGTTGAGTATTAGTCCATAAATAATGAAACATACATAAAGATCTAACTAACCAAGCCTATCTATTCCTATATGAATTACAAAGGATAACGATAAACAAATGAAATAAAGTAACATCATATTACCTTCCCAAATGGATTCACCATAGTTATACAGCTCAAAATCATGTTTTCCCTTGATCAAGCATCCTTGTCTTTGTCAACAATAGTGGTAAGCTCCTCCAATGCCTCAAGAACACTCCATAAAACTTAGGCTCTTAATTCCAATCACTAAACTAGCATATCAATGAAGCTTGCAAGCAAAATATATGATCAAATACAAAACCTTGTGGAAACAATTTAACATTATAACTTTAAAATATTCAATCTTAAAATTTGTGTCCATTGCCTCTCTATTTATATATTTTTGAGATTGGTCAGGATCAACCATGACCATCCATCTCAAGATTGAGATGTGTGGCTATGGATAATCCTAATATTCTTAATTAAATCCATAATTATCTTCATCATGACCTTGGAAGAAGGGGCATTGAATAGGCATGGGAGGCATTAACTAGGCATGGGTGACCCATAATCTTGATATTTGTGGCATTTATGGCCTAGGGATGTCTTCCCAAGAAATGATGTCACTTGATGATGTAATTAATAGGAATCAATTTTCAAAAATAAATATTCAACAACTCTCATATAAAATCCACTTGAGATCTTTATTTAGATTAATTAGCCTTAAGTAAGGTTAATCAACATTTGTGCAATTATTTGAAAATTGGCCCTCAATTAATCAAAATGGTCAAAAAGTCATATTACTAGGTCATAATTTGATTGGAGAGGAACTAGAAGGTGTTTTTAGATGCATTGGACTTGTATTCCCATTTAGGATGTTACAAACACAAAATAACAAAGGTGCATGATGTGTACCAATGAATTAGAATAAAAGAGTGATCCAGAGCATTAAATGGCAAAATGGTCATTTTAACTCAAAATGATATGATCAAAGTTAGATGGCCCATAAAATGCATTGCCATATTTAGGGATACTTTGACCTAAATTGGCACTTGTAATTGACAAGTTTGAACCATTTAGGATGTTTTATAGATTTTTACCTAAAATGTACATTTGAGTGCAATTCGAGTAAGATTGATAATTGCAACAAAAATGTTGTTAGGAATTGGATGTCTAAAAATGTATCCAAATCTAAGGAAACACATGTTTATGATTTAAGTGGTGTCATGAACTAATTAGGATCTCTAATCATTTGAATACAATAAGGGCTAAATGATTGAACTAAGAGGCCTAGCTTAAAATGCACCTACAGGATTTTGTGTATAAATAGTGGATGAGAAGTTTGAAGATGTTTTGTTTATTATTTTAGATCTTAAAGGAAGTGAGAGTGATATATAAATGGACTGACCACTATAGGACACTATGGTGTAGTGAGAAAGTCCATTTCAAGACCTTATACACTTAAAGATCTTAAGACAACCACCTACAACTAGTTGGATAAAATTGGCTTTGAGCAAAATTAAAGATGGAGTTTAGAGACTCAAGGAATGTAAAATGGTCTTAGGGTCTTATAAAACCATAAAATAACATAAAATAGACTTTAAGTGGTCTAATATTTGGTCTTGGAAGATCTAGAAGGCCATATACACATTCAAACAATCCTAGAATTGGTACCTATAGTCAATATGGAAAATTTGCCTTAATAGAGGTGATTAATGAGATTTAGAGTTGAAGATCAAGAAATTGAAAGGGATAATAACATAAAAAAAAAAGTAATTTTAGAATAAGTTTAATTTTTAATGGTAAAAGGTGAAGTCATGAAGCCCTAAAACATAGTCAAATTCCTTTAAGGGTCACCTACAACTAGTCAATTGACAAGATTGGTCTTAAGATATTAATACTAATGAGAGTTTTGAGTTTTCAAGGTTTATAGTGTCTAATAAATATATAAAATGATAAATATATTGAAATATTTAGAGAAATATGACTGAGGTCATGAAGTTCTGAGACCAGCTCTAAACCACTACACCAGACCTTTCAACAAACACCTACAACCAGTATTGAGATTCTTCCTTGAAAGTGGATATGGAGAAAAGAAAAAATGTTTTAAGTGGATCTAAATGATTTATTTATTCCATAAATATCAACAAGAAGTTGAGGGGCTTCAATGTTTCAAATAGGACTCCTAGAACACCCCTAACTACAGACTAGTTCCAAATACACATGTGTAGGAATAACATAGTCACCTCTAGGCCTATTTGAGTGACTTAGGTCTCTCAAAATATTTAACCATGGTGGGTGATTATTTTAGGTTTAGATGGGACTCAATGTTTTGATTAATTTAAGATAAAAAGAGGACTAAATAGAGGAAAATAATAAAATAAGGTTATAGCTTGGTCACACACAGTCTTCAACAAATATGTTTGCCTAATCAAAGAAGGTTATTTTTGTTTTAAAAGAGAGTGATAGAGTTTTGAGGAAATTTGAGTTTTGTTTCAAGAAATTATTTGGGTTCCCATGTCATTAAAGATAGTAAGAGTTTGAATAAAATAGTAGAGAGATAGGGGTCATAAGGCTATACGCCTATACACAATCTAAACACCAATTTACTAGTCTAGGATTGTGAGGTTATTTGATTAAAGAGAGGTTTTTGTATGAATTATAGGATGGTAATATGATGGTTATATAGTATTTCATCACTATATGACCCACCTAAAGGTGATAAATAGTGAAAATCTTAAACTTTGCATATTTGAACCAAGACATGACACAGATCTACCTTGCTAAAAAAAGTTGCTCACTTAAAAGGTTGAGTTTTGTGAATATGTAAGGAATGTTTCATGATAATTACATGTCAAGTTTTATCTTGAGGAAACAAATAATACATAGACATCTTGCCTGTTCATTCTAGATAATGTTATGGATCTGCCTATTCATGAAGGGAAAATGGGTTGTTTGGAAAGTCTTGACGTCAGAGAGAAAGATAGAACTATGGAGATAAGACTCATAGTGATAAAAAAGAATCATATAATCTTGAAATTCACCTGAGAAAGGGAGAACATTGGAAAAATTTCCTTCTCAGTCAAGGTAAGACATATGCCTATTATCTCTTGAGAGGTATATATTTGTTGAAGAGGTTTATAAACTATATGATGGATGAGGAATAGTAAGGAATGTGAAAATGATGGTGTAGTGTGAATATCACTCTAAAATAATCTTAGATGTAGTAAATGAAGGCACCATAGTTATACCCTGTTAGGCCTAGCAAGGTCTAAGTTACATACATAGTTTGTATAAATAGTGCAAACCTAGAAGTGGTGAAGTAAAGCCAATAGGAGTTGATATGATTGGAGAAATATTGGAAGGTGGTGAGAAAACACATTCAAACATATCAATATGTTTATACATCTGAAAGTAAAACAAATACAATCATAAAAACTCTATTCAATCTCAAATAGGGGTAGTGGTAGATATACAAGTCTATATGGGTAGATAGATAAGAGATAGTCAGGTAAGTTGGAGATAAGTTGATACTTTTGAAACCTTAAATATATGTTTAATGACATATAAAAACAATTAATGAGTTCTTAGAGTCCTAATGAAGAAAGAAACAAGTAGAAAACAATGATTTGGGGTAAGTTAGGTAGTTAGGCCTATAAACCCTAAGCCTAAATTATTGAGATATATAGATATTTGATGAAAGAATGATGTTTTAAAACTATTGGAAGATTTAAATTGGTATTTCATAAAAACCATTGAGGTTATGGGAATTAAAAACCAACTTAGTAAAACTTTCACTAACTCATTTCTCTCTCAGACCTTGTAGAATGCTTATTTCCAACCTAAAAGGTCATTTTTTTTGCTTGGTATGGTCAGAATGATTTGAATGGGAAATTATTATCCTATGGGAAATTATAAACCCTAATTTACTTTGTGTTTGTGGAATTTTTTGGATGATTCATACGCCCATATTTATGAATCATCCTTAAGAACCCAAACCACTTGCATGCTACTTAGGAGAGCCATAAAGACCTTATGAGAGAGAAATGAATATTTATGCCTCCATATTAATCTAAAAAAAATACAAGCCACTATTAACATGTGAAATAATCCCTAATAATCATATCATGCCATTGGTTTATATGGAACTATACAGAATAATCCTAAAACTAATGGTTTTTGTTATTTTGTAAGTTTGTACAAGTTGTTAGATCTTCAAATTTATCATGGAGGAGGGGGAGGATGTTTTATAAGTTAATAATATACTTATTTGGTGTTTTTCACATGTGGGGAGCATGTATAATCATTTTTTACTCTCATGGTAGGGAGGCCTAATTGAGGCCTAGTTAGGAGAGAGAAAGGGTAGAAAATGACATTTCCACTCATTATCAAAGCATAAAATTAAACATAAAGATGTAAATAAATAGAGGGTACTATAACATTCCATTATATTCTTAGGATCCTCTATAATTTTATCTAAATAAGGAGGTTTGCACAAAAAAGGCTACAAGGAATGAGGCCTATTTGAGGATTTTGGTAGAGAATGACTTTTTGGAGCTAGTTTGAGACCTCAAAATGGATTTTTTATGGTCTAATATGATTAAAATATGACATCCATAAATTTTGGATGAGATAAAGTAACTAAAACTATTTTTTGACACTTGTGTGCAAAATAGGCCTAAAGAGATGAAGAGTCCTCTAGACACCTTGCAAGAGAAAGAGGTGATGTGTCAAAGAGAACCTACTAAGGTCAGTTTAGAGGTGTCAAGAATAGATAAAATAGATACAATAAACTTATTTTACCACTAATAAGGGCACTTATCCTTTAACATGTCAAGAAGAAGAGCAGTTTCAAAAAGCTAGTCAAGGTGTCAAGCAACCATTTCAACTCCCATGCAATTTGGAGGGTTGGATCATCTAAAGAGGAGTAATAAATGTCATCTAGGACCTATTGAGGTATTTAATTAATTTCTCTCTTATTTTTAACTCACATTAACACTTGTATACCTTCTCTCTCCTACACCCTTCTTCTCTTCTCTCTCACATTCTCTATATATTGAGCCACTTTTGGCTAAGTTTGTATCCTTCACCTAGTATGGTGAATCCCTTCCCATTTGTATTCCTTTTATCAATGAGAAGAAACTATTTTACCTCCTTTTATGACTATACTTAGTGTTTATATGAGAATATTTGATCTTGTTAAGTGAATTGACTTGTATTCCTTGGAATGTTGTCCTTTTCTAGCACCTAAATTCGGTTTGAAAACTTGTTTTTTAGGTTATGTGAAGTGTATGAGTGTGGTGTAAGAGTTGAGTGAGTTTGTCTATCTTCTAGTGTAATTCAATACCTCTTGGTTAGTCCTCCTAGATTAAGAGACCATCACAACCTTCACATTGAAATACTCATATGAGATATTTAGATTAAGAGTAGTGTATGTAAGGTTAATTTTATTGATTTACAAGTGCATACACAGATGGTTGGTAGTGGTTAAAACATATTTGGTGCATCACCTCATTAGATTAGGTTTCTCTCCATTTCCCTAGAAAGTGATAGATTAATGTGTGAGCCTAAGTGATTCATCAAGGGGAGTTAGCCATTCAATCTAGAGTTTTACCCCTATTATAGACAACCAACAAGTCTAGGGGTAATCCCATGCTTCACCAAATTGGGAGAGTTTTTAACAACCTTCTCCTATGGTGAAAAATTTGGTCATAACAAGAACCAAGAGATCTTAAGGCATTCAAAATAAGATAAGATTTTTCCAATATCTTTAGAATTGTAGGTTGGTTTGATTAATTTGAGAAACTAATAGGGTATGATGGCAATATTTCCCAATAATTTATAATATCTTTGGTAAATGATGTATTTATAATAGAAGGCTATGAATTGAATTGAATAAAGAGTTACTAGAGGAAGTAACTAGATTACCACAAATAGGTGAGTTATGGCAAAGGAAACCTAGTACTACTACAATAATGGATGTATTATGTGTATAGGGAAAATAATTAAAATTTTATAACTAGGGAACACTACACTCATTATTGCATCTAGTATGGTTAAAAGTTTACACTTATATTATAAAGTATACTACATGTAAAGGAAGGCATTCCATGTTATATGTAGTTCATTTTAGACTCCACAATAACCTAAGGCATGGTAAAAGGGTAAATGTGCCCAATATTTTGTTGAACATGATAATTATAATGGTAGAATAATATCAGAAAATAATACCAAAATCCTTGTCACATCATTATCTAATTTAGTTCATAGTGTAGATATGTTAAAGATACCAAAGGCCCAACTTAGCGTAGGAAAATTTCCTAACATTACAACAATTATTAGATGAGGAATAAAAAGGCAATGTGGATGAAGAATAAGAAGTATAAATTAAGGAACAAGAGGAAAATGTATCAAAGGAAAATGTGGAAAGGCCTAAGAGAAGAAGGATAAAGTTAATATTAACCTCTTTTTCCTTAGAGTCCCAAAATAGAGGTGAGAAACCAATACAAAAATAGAGGGTATAAGATATTCCCTCAACATCAAGACCTAATTAGAGGCAAAGGGTTCCACATATAGGTCCAATAAGATAATAACAAAGAAAAAAATGTAGTATAATTGAATAAAATGATCCTATAGTCCCTATTATTATCAACATAAAAAGTGGATGATGATATGAAGAAGAGGAATCTAGTGAAGAAGGGGCTCAACTATTGACAACTATGGCTAAGAAAATTCTACTTCATTTAGCTTCCAGTTTACATCCTTTGGAGAAATGGATTAAAAGGATATGTAACAACAAAATAATAAGGAGAGAATGTAGTATATATGGTATATCAACAAGAAATGGAAGAATAATCCATTAACATGGAAGAAAAAATAGAATAATAGAAAAACCTTGTTCAAACAAGATAAGAAGATGAGGAAAAACTGATATCAACCTAACAAGAAATTGAAAACCTTAGGGAATAAAAGAATGAACTAGAGAAAAAGGAAAATGGATTACACATGTTGGATAGATTGTTAAAGGTATAAAGTGAACACCTTCAATCCCTTACAACACAATGCATAGTATAAGAATATCTCATGACTAGAGGAAATATTCTAAAGACTTTTTCATCCACTTATACTTAGACACATGGGCCAAATCAAAGAGATATGTTTATGAAAAGGTATTTTAATTTCCAAACCATGAAAATTTAGTGGTATAATCAGTTCAACCAAATGAGGGATAAAAATAAATATTTTAATAAAAATATCAAAGTGGCTAAATTACAAATCAAAAAATTAAAGGAAAAAAGTATAAGACATGAGTCAACTAACTATGAAAATCATAGAAAATAGACCACATGAAGGGTATACTCATCTATCTTGAAGAGAAATGGATAAAATTCAAGTTTATGAGGATTTACTATGACCTACCTAAATTGGTAATTAAATATAATTCATTCTTTGAGATGTATAACAATAGCACTCTTAAATATCAAAATGAACTTTGTAAATTCTATATGCATAATTATATTATTCCTTGTGACATAGAATGGAACCCAAATTTATATTTAGTGGATGTAATAATTAATTTTTTATCCTTATATCTTGATAATGAAAAAAAAGGGTAAATAACTAGCAAAATATTATGAGAAAGCAAAAGAGATTGCATTGATGATCAGAGGTGAAGCCACTAAACATGACATAATATAATCATATTAGATTAACTTTATGAAAAAAAGAGGTGTCTACAAGATTCATAAGGGAGAAAATAGAAGCATAGAACCAATATCTAACATTGTTGGCACAAATAATCCAATAAACCTTCAATGCTTGAACAACTAGATGGAATGAGCTTACTCTATAACTACATAATAAGGAACCATTATCTAGATACAACTTCAAGGCAACTCTTAAGAGTATTACTAAATACATCAATGTTTCTAGGAGGAAGAAACTAAGCTAGATAGCCATAACCTATCATTCTCCTCTTTTATGGTTCCCCATTCATGATTGGAAAAGATATGAATAAATTGATGAAATGGCTGAAGATAAGAGATGAAAAAATAGAAAACAACTATTAGTTTTATGAAAAATAGGGGGGCATGTTCATCAAAACCATTTGAATTTATAACATTATGTTCTCATATTCATAGGTTTCAATTGCTTGAGAACTATAAATAATTTTAGTTGGGGTGTGATTAGTCAATAAATTAACCTTGAATGGCCTCCTAAAACCTATTTTATTGATTCCCTTTTATAAACCCTAAGTACATAAAGTTATCTTTTATAATATTTTATCTCAAATAGTACTAAATCAATATGATAAGAATATATTTGATATTTTATGTTTATAACTATTATTTTATGAATAATATTAAGTCATGTAATATAATTACTATTTTGGATCTAATACTAATTCGATGCATACATATCTCAAGGATGAGTTATGAAGAATCAAGAATAAATTGTAGACACTTAGTTTTGTCCACTTTCATACCTAAATCAGGATTCATCTCAATTTCTAACACACAACATAATTTAAGCTTAGAAATCACCTAAATGACCAAATTCATCTACATAAGGGATTTAATTACTCAAAAATGTGTCAAGGCTTGCTTATTTAGGGTATTATCCTATATTCACTAATAACCTAGTTTGGTTTCAACTCTAGTGAAATTATGATGTAGTAATTTGACACCTTTTACCTATTTAGCTATTGATTCAAAACATTTAAAACAATTTCAAAAATTAAAAAAGTACTAAGCAAGATTAATTACATTTCAAATCTTAATTAACTTACCTAAGTAAAAATTTCATGTTAAATTAGTGAATTTAATTTATCAAAGAGATAAATTTTTAGCCAAATATGAATTCAAAGTCAAAGGAGATAATAAAGTGATTTATTAATTCTTAAATATTTTAGAAAGGTGAGTCACAACCTCACAAATATCTAAAGTGAGTTATCATGGCTCATAAATATCTGAAACTAAGGGGTGAATATTTCATGAGTATTTTGACCCAACCCAGGGTTAGCCTAATTCAACCTAGGTTATTTTAGACTCAACCAAAGTTAGAAATTAACCTAACCTCCCTAGGGTTAGAGTTAGTTCTTAGAGATATAAATACAAGTGCCCACACCATATGCGAATAAAATTTTATGTGTAAGGTTATTCAGTAGGAATGCCTTTAAGAAGCCATTGAAAGTAGTGTTATAATTCCTATTTTATGCCAAGCTTCACACCAAGCCAAGATAATAACAAATAAAATCAAAAATTGACCATTGGAAAAGTGTTATCACCATGGAGAAGCATTAACTCGAGTCTATAATGTAATAAACCAAGCACATAAATCCTTATGCCAACAAGTGGACACTAAATTCAACAAATGAGGTAAAATAATTGTGTTGTATTTATCTCTATTTTATGTTATTATTCATTATGTTATGCTCCCCATATTTCTTAAGTAGGAGTATTTAGTTCTAGTGTATTGTTATGCATGTATTTTTGTTATCTTCACTAACAAGGAACTAATCAACATATGTATGTTATTAAAACTCCTAAGATACATAATGGCATACCTAGTGGGACCAAACATCCCATATGGACAAGAATAATGATGTGTAACCTTTATTTTTTCTAACAAAAGCATTTAATTCTTCAAGTTTAGAGTTTTATGCTTGAAAATCTTGTCATTCTATTTTTTGTATAATAAGTTACTTCACCCTATGTAATATCAAATTCACCATTTTTGTGCTCTATTTGTGATCTTTATTTGTGCATAATAATGACTTAAAAAGGGTAGCTTTGACCTACTAAAAAATGAAAATAACCTTACTAAATAGTGACTTTGACAGGTAAAATTGCATTTGATTTTGACAACTTTGCCTATTTTTAGCCTATAACTAGTGGCTTTGCTAAATATAATTGATGGCTTCACCTTGTTTAATAGTGATTTCACAAAAATATAGTCTATGTCTATGTGTGTGTTCTCAATAAAATAGTAGTTTTACTAAAAATGATGGCTTCTCTCTATTACATAAATGGTAGATTCATTTTGTGTTTTTAAAAACCTGAGAGCTTAACATGGAATGTTGTTTATTGATTTGATTTTTGGCCTAAAAACAAGCAAATGCCCTAACATTTTTTTAGGAACCAAGGTGGAGAAAGAGAGGCCTAAATTATTTTAAATATCACATACACTTTTGTTTGGTTCTTAAAATAAACCTAACCAAACTTGTATTTTAGCATTTCAAAGTTTTTACAAGTGTAAACAAGGCCAAGAGGTCAAAATTTTAATCACATTTGAGTTGGTGCTATTAAAAATAACATACACTTTAGTTAGATATCTCAAGATCTTTTAAATTTTTGTTTTTTCTTTAAAAATTATGTCATTTCAAATTTCATAGATTAAATTCTTTGTTTGTGGAAAACTAAAAACTACAATGTGTATATTCTCCCCCCGTCCCCTATAGGGTACTCAAGTGACCAAAAATACTTGATTTATTTCCTTGTTTGTTTAATCTTGTCATAAATAATGTCATGTATGATATTTACAAGCTCTAAGTGACTTAGGTGACCCAAAAACAACATCTAAAGTCTTTCCATTTTCATTTATTTATTTTATTACATTTGGCTTGTGGGTGGGAGTTCTTCACCTTCTCACAAGTTCTTTAGAGGTGCATTGACCTGGGGTTTCATATCCTAGCATCATACCAACCCCACTTCATGGAAGGGTATATAAATTTGGCACATGTTACTTGGATTTTCATGGGAATAAGTGGATAGCCTCTCTGATCCTAATAAAAACCTAGGTCATTTCATGCTAAACATTGGACTTCACTAAGCAATACATGACTAAAGTTATTATGCAAAAGAATAGAACTTTACATAGTAAGTTATCAAGTTTGAACCTAATTAACATGATGAACCCATATTTTATCCAAATTTAGGTCCATTTAGTGCATTTAAAAACTTACAAATTTTAGTCAATCCCACTAGCCATGAAATTTCTTGTCAAATGTTGAGTTCTCCTCACTCTAAGTTCATGCCACGTACCAATGCTTGAGAGATGGGGGGGGGGGATTAAAAACTCTACCTACACCTATTCTTTAATTTTTAGATTAACACTTAATTCCTTTTGAGAATTGGTATATCAATGGGAACTTTGGTAGAAGCTATGCACACCCATGTCAATTTTAGGGATAGGATGAGCCATTAGTGCTATTTCTATTTTCTTTTGATTTACACATGTGTTTTAGACTAAAATTATTTATTTTTATTGTCAATTCAAAATGAGTCTAAACCATCATGTTATTTTTAGACACCTTTATCCTAAGAGGTGTTACTTTTCTTGTTTTTTTCACACTTTTTCCTTAGATTTTTATTCCAAATTTGTTTATGTGTCACTTGTTTAAACATGGCATTGTTATGCTACCTGTTTTGTCACAAACATTTTCCTTGGATTTTTTAGTCCAAAATCATTGTTTAAATTTTGTTTGAAGGAACATTATTATGCTACCTAAATATTTACAAAACACTTGTCATATTTTAAACTAAGTTCCAAATCTATTGGCCATATTTAAAACCAATTTCCAAAGCCATTATTATACCTTAGAACATTCGATTATTTTTGTATTAATTTTGAAATTCAATATTTTGAGTTAAAAATCTTAGATAAACTAGGTTTATACCAGAGCCTCATTTAATTTGGGTTTAAGAAGTCTACCTTTTATGTTTGGATTTTGTTACTTGGGTTGATTTCTTATTTGATATAAAGACCCCCTTGGCTAGACCTAGTGGTTGTTTGTTGTTTTATACCTTGTTTAAGTGTCCTTTGAGCTAAGTTTTTTCCACGTGCCTTTTTTTAAGTTTTTTTTGTTGAGTTATAAAATATCCTTGTTTCATTATTAAAATAATCTCTTGTGAACCAAGTATCGAGTCTTAGTGAGCCAATTACTATCTTCCTAGCCAATTGCCTTAACATTAAACTATTTTTTAGGCATTTTACTGAGTTTATCAAGGCCAACTACCTTAATTTAGATTATTTTTTAGTTCTTATTTTATATCAACCATTTATTTATAAGTCTAGCCTTATTTTTCATGTTAAATGATTATAAATACCTTTAGGAAAATCATTATTATCCTTTTGACATAGTTTACAATTGTTCTACCTTGTCTAGACACTTTTGTCACTGATTATAACCACCTTTGGGAAAATCAATACCTTATCCATATATGATTTTTGAGCTCTTATGTTCCCTTTACCACTATTATAACTACCTTTGGGTAAATCAATACCTTTTTTAGACTAATTTTGAGTTTGTTTTGTCTTTGTATTTACCTAGTTTATTTGTTTTAACCTTTGGGACTCTTTGAACAGAGCCAAAGATTATTTATTTTAGACCTCAATTACTTGTTACTTTTATGCCTTTATTTTTCAAGAGACCTAGTCATAGATCTGAACATGCCTCATTACACATGTATCAAAACTATGTACAATTCAGACTATGAGAACATTGTGCATAGTGACCCTTTTATTTAAGATCCATATGGTGATGACATATCTTATAAGATAAATCCTTAACAATATTATAATATTCCATATGTTGAACAAAGTTTAGACCCACTATCATAGTATTTTGTGATTGCACCTTCCTATCCAGGATAAGAACAAGATAAAATGACATAATACCTTAGTCAAGCAATGCTAATTGTAGAACAATGCCAATAAAAAGAGCCCTATTATGTTACAAAACTAACATAGACAAGTTATGATTTGTACTTTTTTGATTTCCATTTGTTAGAGAAAAAAATGAAATTCTCATCAAGCATTAAATTAGGAGCCAAATTTTTGTTAGACTTCCCACATGAAAGTCTAAGTAATTTTATTAGAAATCCTAGTAATGTGCCTCAAAACTAGCAATTCAAACATGCATCAACTAGTTGTAGTCAAGATTTAGTTAAAATTTAGAAATAAAGACAAAGTGAACTTACAAAAGGGAAAGGTCTTATGGATGATCAAATGGAATAGGTACAACAAGCATACCAATATTATCTTAACCTAGCTAGTAATTTTAATACATTGGATAGTTATAACATGATGATTATTGAGCTAGTTCCATCAACATGGCCATAAATAGATGTTTTAGGTTATGCAAACTAAAAAATATAACCATTTAGCCAAAGCACACTAGTTGGTGACATGTTTAATGACCCATTTCGATAAAAGAAACTACTCAAATGGAAGACCTCACTTAAAACATCATGAATAGAACACAAGTGTACTCCAAATTAAACTAAAGTGGGTCTAATTTACCATTGAGTAACACACAATATATTCCTCCAACCAATACCATGAGTGGATTTCAATAACAACGGATAGGCACACATATTTTCTAAACACAATAAGAAACTTCCACTCCTCAACCAACTACTTACTCAAGTATGCAATAAGGGGAAATGGACTAAAACAAACCAAATTACCACCTCAACAAGTGCAAAACACTATGCCATCTTAATATGTGACAACAAATGTTATACCATAATAAACACCTACTAATATACCTCAACAACCATAAATGCTTCCTAATCCACAATATGTTTTTGTTGGTCAAAAAGTGCCAATTGGTCAATAAAAACAAATGCTAAGCCCCCAACAAGTACCTATCTAGAAATAAGTATTAAACCAATAACAAGGTTATAATGTATAATAAGTACCAGGTGTTAAGCAATCATTTCCTTTCACCCAATGGGCATCGCATGTACAAAAAAGATCCAACTTTCAACACCTTCAAAAATAGGGATCTAGTCAACAATGCGTTCCCTTTATACTATAGGGTTTGATGAATAGACATCAAGTTACCTCCCAAACCCAACAATACCAACATATCCCATAAATCCAAATGCCATTATTAATTTACCAACCAAGGCTATATAGCCACTCCCAACTATAATGTTTTTCATTAGCAGCATATTCCATATCAAAAATACAATCCCAATGCACAAATACTTATACTTGGTCATCTGGCCAATTAGACCAATATTTCAAAGTATGCAATTCTAACTTACCCTAATCAAGGTAATCCACCTTTGACCAGGTAACCCCAACAATAATAGGTCACTCCATCTGAATTCCTTACCTAAGAGTTGCAACAAATAAAGGATGAAATTAAAGCTATTTAGACTAGAAATCAAAAAAATAAATTTAAACTAGATGAAATATGCTTATATCCATTTAATATGGATTATCTAAAAATACCATTTCTATAGGGTTATGAGCCACCCAAATTTGAAAAATATAAGGGAAAAGACCACCCTAAAAAGCATTTTAAAGAAATTTTTGTTTCTTGCCAGCTAGTGGCATATAGTGACATATACTTTATTCTCTTTCCAAAGAGTCTACTAGGATAAGCCTTAGAATGGATTTTGAAATTAATAAATAATTTTGTACTTTTGATGATCTTTCTAAAAAAATTGTACAATATTTTTCATATAATATCAAAAACAAGATTACAATTATGGAATTGAGATGATAAAAATATAATAATGGTGAAAGATTTGCTACATATTTGTAATGTTGGAGAGCACTCGCAAGCTAATTTACTCATAATTTTATAGATAAGTAGTTGTATATGATATTTATTAAGAGATTATAGAATGAGATATATTATCATCATGAGTTATAATTTTCTCATGCATTTGAAGAAGTTATTGAGAAAGGAATATAGATTGACAAAGCCCTTGTCACCAAAGTGATCATCAAGTTATCTTCTTCTAACCATATCCAAAATCAACATCAAGACCAATAGAACTAGAACTAAGGCCAAAACCATAATCAGAACCCAATTCAAATATCATCTTCAATGCTACCTTAGGCCAACAATAATGAGAGACCAAAATCCTACAACCACACCAAGAATGTTGTTGGCAATGGGGTCACTAAATCATATCATATACAAATGGTGAAATCACTAGTTATCCATTTTCATCCACCCATTTAGCAACCAATACCACAATACATTTAGCTAAGGCCTCCAAAAAACCAACAAACACAAAACCATAACCAATTACAAGCTCCTATTCCAAGGAGAAGACTACCCATTATCAAATAATTTAGTGACCTCGATGAGCCTATTGAGTTTGTGTTATGAAAACTAGTTTAGGGGAATATGATCAATTGGCCACTACCAAAGTCATTTCTTGAAGGGATTGTTTCTCTTTATTGGTACAAATAACATGAATTTTATGAGTACCATCAAGTCAAAGGACATTTCATACACTGGTGTATCCAACTTAGGAATTTAATTAAGAATATGCTAAAAAATGGAGAGATACAGTGAGATACCCATACTCCTATGACCAATCATAACTTGGACATCTACTAGAATCCATTTCCCCAACATCATAATAACAACAACAACCAACAATAGTACCAATAATAATAATAATAGTGGCAAAGAACTCCACTACAAAATCAATAACAATGCTAACCAAAACAATAATAGCAAAATGGTTAAAACCAAGGGAAAATAATCAAACCAACCAAGGATCCCATCATACCCTCATGTATACCTATAACACTATTTTAAGACATGTTTAAGGTAGTCATGTTACCATTATTACTATTAATCCTTGGCCAACTACCAACATACTAAGACCTTCACCTAGCAATGCCTATCAATTGAGCAATGCCTACCAAATTCATTATGCTAGTAATTATTCTTTGGACCATGCTAGTAGCTAGACTTAAAACCAACCTAGAATTACCATTCTAGGTCCTATTACCTTCCCATCTAACTACCAAATCCAAATACCAAATCAAGATTGCATAATCACATCTCGATGATCCAATACCACTATTAAGG
Organism: Torreya grandis; assembly: GCA_037957365.1. Lineage (NCBI taxonomy): Eukaryota > Viridiplantae > Streptophyta > Pinopsida > Cupressales > Taxaceae > Torreya > Torreya grandis. The sequence goes on along the minus strand of JARHVA010000514.1, from coordinate 1,902,168 downwards.
GACCACAACCAAATATCATGAATGAGCCCATTCATCCCTCTATGCTTATAAAAAAAAAATTTCCAAAACTTAAGGGAAGACTTATGATATTGTGGAGAAACTAAATAAGACACCCATACAAATATCTATTATGAATTTACTATGTACATTGAGCATCCATAAAGACATCCTGAATGAGTTCTTGAGCCAATCCCTCATACCTAATGACATCACTCCAAACAAATTCAAGCCATGGTAGGACACTTGGCCCCTAGCCAACATCTTACCTTTGACCAAAGTGACATGTCATCCTTGGGACCACTGAATAATAATATATTATATATCTAGGTTAGTATAACAAACCATAAAGTTAAACATGTATTTATAGATAATGGTTTTGGCTTCAATATTGTGTCTCTAAAGTTGATCAAGCATCTTGGATATACAAAAACTAACTTTCATCCAAATACCATTGTTATCAAGGCATATGATAATGAGGAATGAGAATTTCAAGGTATTATTAGCTTACTAGTAGTCATTAGGCCTTTGAACCATGACACTATATGCCATGTTTTATATCTAGAATTATCTTAAAATATGTTATTGGGATGACCATAGATCCATGAAATTAGGGATATACCTTCCACATTACATTAGTGTATAAAATTTCCCCATTTAAGGATGGAAGTGACTATACTAGTTGATATCTAGCCATATCAATATTGTAAACATCTCAAGGTTGAGTATAAGATCTATAAATATCAATTTGGCATGAATCATATGCCCAAATCTAATATAAGAAGAGACAAGAAAGGAAAATCCATTGAATCAGGATTAGAAGCCAATTATATTAACCTAGACAACCTAGCTTCTATCTCATTTATGCCTCTACTAGACATTTCCAATCACTTCTATATAACTAACAAAGGTACCAAAGAATAAAATACCCATGAATCATTCCATATTTCCAAGTTTCCATAAAATCCTAAAACTTATGGGAAACCCAAGTCCAAGACTACTCATATGGAGTGGTAGACCAAGGAAAAATCTTAGCTAAACAAATCCATTATTTTCAAGTGGCCTATATCCTAAAATAAGACCCCTTATCCAAAGATAATTAATGGATTTATACTGATGAGTTAGCTAATTGTTATCAAATTGAAAAGTATCATATCCCTAATGGGATTATGGATCACCTAGTTTATGAAGGTAAAGGCTTGGGGCTACATCAATAAGGGATGATTGGGATAGTATTAATGACCAAGTATAAGAGACCACATGGTATTAGAATTAAACTAATTAGGGGCGACCTCACATATCTTATTCATGTTCCAACACCATCTAATAGAGAAGACGGTGTCAACAATGACATAGGGTCCAATTATAGAATTTATGATGACCTTACCAATAAAAATTTGTTTAATGACCATGCCTTTTGTACTGTTAACCCTATTTATCAACCTTCACCATTAAACCTTCATCAGCCATAATCTATATAATGGGACCAACAAGAGTCAACAATACCATTAGATGAGTTTGAAAATGATGAGGCCATACACAACTTTCTAGAATTAAGGAATCACATTCCTTTTGGAGACTATAAGTAAGGATTTTCTATTAGATTGGATCTTGCTACCTAATTCAAAAATTAGGTGAACTTCTTTGGCTAAAAAATAAAATGAAATTAAACATTGAGGTCTAAAAGTGAAAACCTCTTTGAGGCACTTTCTAACTAAGATAAAAGTAAAGAAAAGGGCATGTATCTTAGTGAAAATTGATTTCTGATGCCATTAGATAGGGAACTTCACCCCTCTTCCTATGAAGCATAGGAGACATATTGTCCAAGGCCTATTTATGGATCTAAAATTAGTACCAAGAAAAAAAGCTTTTGTATAGATTGTTTAAGATTTCCCTAAAGTATTTATTTCATGGCCTTTACCAATATTAGGAGATTCTAATTCATCCTACTTGAGAGAATTAGATGAGCCAATCTAGCCAGAATAATTCTCCATTGTCAACTAGTTTACCTCCTTGTTGACTATTTTATAATATGGTTCTACATTTATTATGGAAGAAAATTTAAAGGTTAATATTGGGACTCCATAGGACCTGAAGTGGATCAAAATATGTACATCCCTCACTAAAGAGGAACATGAAGTTTTTGTAACCCTTCTGAGGGAGTTTATTGACATTATTTCATGGGCCTATTCTAACATGCTAGGCTTGGGTCTCACCTTGGTTGTACATGATATTATTTTACATCATAATTCTAGCCCCATTAAATAAAATATACATAAGATGCATCCTCGTATTGATATGCTAATAAAGAAAGAGTTGGAGAAACTCTTAGATGCAGGATGCATCAGGCTAATCCATTATTCAAAATGGATTCCTAAAATTATGCCAGTGAGAAAGAAAATAAAAGTTATGAGAATATGCACTAATTTTAGGGATATCAACATATCCTACCTGAAAGATGACTTTCCTTTGCCAAATGTTGACATGAATATTGACTCAATGATCAGATATGAAATGTTTTTCTCTTATGGATGAATCTTCAAGATATAACAAGATCATAATTGCACTATAAGAGTAACACAAAATAACATTTACCACTATATGCGGAATTTTTTATTATTAGGTTATGTGATTTAGACTTAAGAATGCAAGATACACTTATCAAAAAGTAATGATAGTGATTTTCCACAATATGATACATGACATCATTGAGGATTATGTCAATGACATCGCAGGTAAATCAAAGACCCATGTTAATCATCTAATTTTACTATGAATAATATTTGAGAAACTTTATGAGTATAATGTTAGGATTAATCCAAAGAAGTGTGTATTTGGCATAACTTCTAACAAAATGTTAAGCTTCTTTATCTCTCATAGGGGCATTGAAGTCAATCCAGCCAAAGTTTAATCCATTACAAAAATCTCACCACCATCTACCTTGACATAGATTTGTAGTTTTTAGGGCAAGATCCAGTCAATTTGATGCTTCATATAATAGTTGGCTAACAAATTCCATCCATTTATGCACTTAATGAATAAAGGCATTACTTTCTCCTTGAATAAAGAGTACCAAAAAGCATTTTAACATCTCAAGGAATACTAGCCAATCCTACTATTTTATTTCCACCTGTTCCAAAAAAACCATTATTACTCTATCTTTAGTGGTTGAAAATGCCATGGGGGAACTTTTGGCACAACATGATGAATAGGGTAAGGAATGTCATGTATTACATGATAATAAAATTGGTCATGTATGAGCACACATATACACCAATCAAAAAATCCTATTTAGCAATGGTTTTCATAGTCCAAAAGTTATGTCATTACATGCTAAACAACATGACCATTGTTATTTCCAAAGTAGATCCACTAAAGTATCTACTTTTCAAAATAAATTTAAGGGCTACATGGCAAAGTGGATCATGCTATTGAGAAAGTTTGAAATTGAATATGCCAATCAAAAGGCTATTAAAGGGCAAGTACTCACATATCATCTTGAAGAAGCTCCTCTTCATTATACTCAACTCTTACATTTAGATTTACAAATGAATCCATTATGACAATAACAAAAGTATAAACACATCCTAAGGTAGAGCATTAAAATATGTACTTAGATGGTTCATTCATAGTTTTTGGATCACATGTCAGAATATTATTTATCATGATGTAAGGGGTTTTTATTACCAAGTCATTTCTCATTGGTTTCCCATGTACCAACATGTCCAGGTATTAATCCCTCATTATAGGGATTCATCAAGTAGTATAATGGAACATCCAATATTTATTGGTATACGGTGATAATCATTAATTAGGTCACAAACCATTACCAGATCAAGGATGAGAAGATGGTACCATATAAATATATGGTTGATACTCTCAAGAAATAAATTTTCAAAATTTAATTTGAAATAATACCTTGATCCAATAATAGAATAGCTGATGTCATGGCCACGATTGGTTCCATGATTCAAAACACAAATAGAGCCAAGGATTATCAATTTATTTTTAAACATATCTTAGTGAAGTCACATGAATAATTAGTCATCAATATGGTTTGCGATAGCATTGGTCCCATGTCTCCCTATTATTCTAACATATATTATTATCTTGAAGACAAACTATTCCACTTGATCTATCATGTAAGAAATAAAAATACTTCATCCATAAATATTTTCATTATACCCTAATTGGACCTACCTTATATCATAGAAGTTATGATAGAACTCTAATTCATTATTTACCTTCAATAGAATCCAAATTAACATTGAGGGAAGTTCATGAAGGAGTGTGTGGATCCCACACCAGTGGGGAAATCCTAGCTACATATTATTTATTTCTAGCCAACTATGAAAATAGATACTACATATGTGAAAAAATGTGTAAAGTGTCAAAAGCATGCTAATTTGACTCATGCTCCAACCAAGACACTCAAACCAATAATAACACCGTGTCAATTCTTAATGTGGGGACTAAAAATTATAGGTAAGATTAATCCTACATCCTCAGGTGACCATAAACATGTCCTAAATACTACTGAGTACTTCACTAAATGGGTGGAAGCCATTCCTATCACTTACATAATTGACAAGTAGATATCCAAATTCATATTTAACCATTTCATCTATCATTAAGGTATCCCCCCAACATTATTTATGATAATGGTAGATCATTTAAAAATAAATATGTGAAAGCACTTTATTTCCAATACGATATTAAACAACATTTCTTTATTTCCTACTACCCACAAAGCAACAACCAAGATGAGGCTTATAATAATATCATTATTAATATTATTAGGAATATTATCAATGATGATGGTCATAATTATAACTTAAAACTATTTAACACCCTCTGGGCATATCATACCACATTCCATACTCTAACATGAGATACCCCTTATTCACTTATTTACAACACTAAGGCTATTATTCCTATTGAGGTTGAGTTGAATTCTCTCTATATTTCAATACAACACATAACTAATAATTAGGACTAAAATTTATCTTGTTTAAAGGAGCTAGACTTACTTAATATAAAGTGCATGGTCACGTTGAATAACTTTAAAGAATATCCTAATAGATTATGAGGCCAATCCAATCACCATGTTAAGCATTATAAATTTAATCTTTGTGACCTTATGTTAAAATAAAATCAGAATAATGTCAATGATGAGACAAAAAAAAAAGGAAATTTCCAACCAAACTAGTTAAGGCCTTATGTAGTAATTTTAAACTATAGTTAGGGAGCATATAGGCTTGCCACACTAAAAGGAGATGAACTTGATGAACCAATGAACATAATGAAATGCAAACATTTTTACACTTGAGGGACTTAAATTATTGTCTATAAGGATAATTTAAGTCATACCAAATTATACTTACTCTTTGTACCATACCTTATAAAGTTATACTATACCTTAACCCCTTGCTATCTAGTTCTTTTTACCTAACCCTGCCTATCATGTTTGTCCTTAGTTCTGATTCATTTATACTTCATCCACGTTCAGTGGTTGAGATAGGTTTGGTTTCAATAGTTGTTTCATATTAAACATTTGAATGATAGTATATGAAAGTAGTATGATAGTGGTCTTGGTAATTGAATCCCTTACTTGTTGTTACATTCACTACTTGTGCTACTAATTATAACTTCCTGTGGGAAAATTAGTACCACTGACCCTTTGTCATTATTTCCTAATTATAATTTCCTTTGGTAAAATAAGGAACAATACCTTTACCATGCATTAATGCATCACCTCACCATCACTATTTCCATTTACCTTACCATTTGGTTTTATACCTGAACTTATTGGTACTTAGTTAGAGACCTTTTGTATAGGTAGAACTATAATAACTTGAGGTCTTAAGGGACTATGTAGGTAGTGATCAATTCTTTTTTAGGTCATCTTAGCCACCCTTTTGCCATTCTCTCACCATTTTATGAGCACTTTTATGCCAAATTCTCTTACCATTTTATGAGTTAGACCATGTTGTATCTCATAATCCTCCATTAATTTGAGATACTGAAAACAACATAAACATTAGAAACATTTCTAATATTTCACCATTATAGGCAAAATAATAGTGTTTTAAGTCCATTTGGATTATATAGGTAGTGCTCAATATTTTCTAAGGTTAGCTAGACCGCCCTTGTTTGAACACTCTCACCATTTTACAAGCAACCTAAGCCACACTTTCACCATTTTGTGAGTTGGACCATTCTATATCTCATAATTCTTCATTAAATTGAGATTCCTATAAAATTCCAAAAACATTTATAATAGTTTCAAATTCCCTAAACATTTGAAAAGATAAAAAAATCACAAAAATCACAAAATCATGAAAATTGGCTTAGAATTTCCATGAGGAATATAAATTCATCAAAATTTTATGGGATGGACTATCATATCTAGCTAGTTTAATTTTTAGGCGACTTTAAATTCTTTTCCTCCCATTTCTAGGAGAACTACATAGGCCTAAGGTCTGCATAAATTATGTAGGAAATACTTGGATATATGGGGTACCTCGGGTTAACGTGGCTACCTTATTTTATTTTTTAACCATATTATTTGCCTTAAACATTGTGGGACTCCTAGCTATTTCAAAAGTAACCACTTGTTCTTTAGTTTCCACATCTTTATTAGCCTTAGCCGTACACTCTCCTCATTTTATAATTTGATATTGTGAGAACTATGCATTTTAAATTTGATTTACTGATGTCTACTTGGATTTTCTTACCCTACCTCCATTTTGTGTGTAATTTCTATTTTAATGCTCTCATTATTTTGTGAGCAACCTTAGCCAATGCTCTCATCATTTTGTGATTAATCTTTGCCAATGCTCTCATTATTTTATGAGCTCATTCTCATTCAAAGCCATAAATGTGATAGAAACTATGAATTACCAATTTAGTTTATTAGTGGGTACTCATCTCTTGAATTTAAATGTGGTTTTATCTTAAAACCATGATCTCACACTCATGAAATTTATTTTTGTTGATGTTTTCATGACTATGAGAGTCATCCCCACTATTTTCCTATGCACTCAACATTTTGAGATACCATTCTTATTTTCCTCTACAAGACAATCATGTTTTCTAAGTCATCATTTTCTTCTATCCCATATCCTAGGAGAACTAAATTTGGCCTACAGTTCATGTTAGACCTTGTGTCCATAGAAATATGTAGGCAATGTCCACTTTCCTAGTGCATCTAAAGTTAGCTCAGCTACTCATTCCTTTTATTCTATTCTCCCCATTTTGTTTGTTTTGTTTCATTGTCTCCTATATCCTATGGGTAATGTTTTCCATCTTATTTATGTTGGTTCTCCCTATAGCCTAGGGACAATTATTTTCATCTCACCTTTACCATTGTTACCTATAGCCTAGGGGAAACTATGTGGCTTTTATTCTTTTGTTGTTTTACCTAAGTTGCTTCTATCTAGTTTAGGGGTCACCTTGTCACCAAGAGTAACACCTCCATTACACATGCACAAATAATTTATATTATTTTTTACTAAAATTATGATTAACTATTATTTGTATATTATCATGTGTGTTAGCTTAGTTTATTTGCTTACCTTTGTGTGGTTAGATTAGTTTGTTTTTAACTTTTCTTTGATTATTTTTTTTGGTCTTGTTTATTTACATTTATGTGTTTAGAATCATGAATAAATAACCAAGTTGTATAAATTGGGTAGGCCAACATATATAAATTTTATAGTTAACTCATAGTAATGGGAGACTGATATCCTATCCCATAATAACTAAAAATGCAATTGGTCTACCTTGTAACAATTATATGAAAATTGTTTCAGCTTACAACCAAACTGTAGCAATTAGTTTCACCCTTTTTTATTACACCTTATTGAGTTGTAATAGTTATAAAATCATGACATGTGGATCCTATAATTTATGGAAAGGAAGATCAATGCTTAAATGCATTATCAAAACCATTTATCCAAGGGATAATGCTTCCCAACCATTACAATCATGCAACAAGATGATTTGTGTCTTATTATCTATTGTAATTAATTTTAACTATAGATTTATCATTTATCATTAATAGGTTATTTACATAGATTTTGTTAATTAATTAAGGTAAAGACAATTTATGTTGTAACTAGAAATTAATAAAAAAAAAACTTTCCTTATCTATTAAAGAGGAGATAGCAAGATATAAAAGGTAATAGGGGAAATTGAATGAGTAGTGAATAGAAGATAAAGATACACAACCTCAACCTTTTGTAATCTTTTTCTATATAAATAATCACAGTACTACAGGTTCATTTATGTAGGAAGAAGTGATTTGAAGTAAAGTAAATATATGCAAGGGAATGATTGAAACTAAAATATAACAAAGGAGGGGCCCCTCATAAGAAGTTATAGTGAAAATCTCGATCTATTAATTAGTTGTTATTTTTTGTGTGATCATTTATAGTTTCTTTTAAAAGTTTTGTGTGTGTGTTTTTAGCATTAATAAGTTCAATTTATTGAAAGTAATTAGTAATTATGTCATCATTATTTATTATGTATCAAGAAGCTTCTGAAAACATAAATTAACAAGTCAATTCCTTTTAGAATTTAATTTCCTAAAAGTGTGATTTGATTTATTAAAATTTACTTTCATGTAAATATGTTCCATATAATTAACATATAGCTTCTCAACCTCCAAAATAAGTAGTGTTGCATGTATAGTGTTGAAATCTTACCAAATTACATGCCATGGGCTGAAAATTAATCAAATGAGTAGGAATGATAAACCAAGTGGCTGCCTTCTCCCATTATTTATGAATAATGATGTATGTAATAATTATCTATGTTGTGTTAGGTTTAATTTTTATCATCAATTATCATTCCATTATTATGTAACAAGATATGAATTTTAAATGGGTCCCATGAGGAACAATTCAACTATGGTATGGAAATATTTCCTCATGCAAAGGTAAAAACTTCATACCTACCCAACATAAATCACCAAGGGATATAATATTAATATGGACCATTGGTATGATACACCTATCCTTACCACACGGTAAAATGAAGAATACCAGAACATTTACTAGAAGCTTATGGTGACCATGCATATTTTTTCATGGTGATTCATCACTCTTTGATTAAATTGAAGTTTAAGGAAGGGGATGGAGTCATAAAATGGATCAAGATTCCATTTGGAGTAATGACCAAGTATGTGTAAATAGGGCTACATAGGTTATAAGGGATCTCATGTAAGTAGGTAAATGTATAAGGACTTGATTATGATAACATTATTTTGAGTTACAATTTAAATTACCCCACCAAGGAGATTACATAAAAGTATAAGGAATCCAAAGATGATATATTGGTGATATACCCATTATTGGTGGAGAAAGTGGAATGGAAATTATGTTTCTTGATTTACACCTTTAAACTAAATAAGATAAAGCATAAAGCTGAAGAACGGGTCCCCACCCAAGAAAAATGAGAAATGAACTAGAATAAACATATACTAAATTAGAATGACACTCAAGATAAAATATATAATGGAGCATGAATGTATGAGGATTATGAACCAAAATGTTTTGGTTATCCATTAGTCACAAAGAGAAGGAAAAGAGATGCACAAGATGAATAATAACCTCTGCAAGAAGAAATATAGATTCATAATGAACCTGAAGTTTCAAGTGGGGTTGGAA